>PPLI02000010.1:140161-238171 GCA_003707745.2 Williopsis misumaiensis
GGGGCATGCAGAGGACCATAAATCCGAACATTCCCGTAGGGGGTGTTCACAGCAAGCTATGAGGCCCGAATTGACTCCGGACAATGCACAGAGAGCATCCTTGTATTCGACCCCCGGGCCTCGAAGCCAGCATCTGGCTGGTCGGAATTCGGCTAGTGACAAGTTTCAGATTCCGACTGATTAACGCACGAAATTCTGCGCACGCTTTAGAACATCAACACGGAAAGTCATCAGTGGCACGCAACACCAGTTGAAGCGACGGCCCTGGGGTCCTTTGGCGTGAGTTAACCAACACTGGAGAATTTATCAGGAGTGATGGCTGGCGCAGCCACTAAGGAGACATCCGCCTCGCTGGCTACCGCCGAGATTGGCAATGAGCGCTATGATGAGATTGTGCCGAGTCACGGGCCGTTAGCGCAGTCGAGCAACGTGACAAGCCCTGAGGAGCCAGAACAGCTGGCAGGTAACCGTTCGCAAGAGCGCACATTGCAGCAAGTACCACTTGTGGAGAGACAAGACACCAGAGTGATTGAAGACGAGAAATATTCACCTCAAATACCAGCGGTTAAAGAACAGTACACGGAGAGCCTGGAGGACGACTTCTTTTCATTCAGCGTCAAGACGGCCTCCTTCCCAGAGAAACGCAAGAAGAAGAAGAAGAAGGTCAGGGTCAGGCAGGCCAAACATATGCCCTCTGTAGAGTCGGTCGACCCGAACTCGCCCACACAGGAGGAATATTCCACACCACTTTCGTCTGCTGAGCTCCTCACGACAACACAAACACATGAAGTCATAACACTGGGAGATGACCACGAGGAGGAACCCTATAATAAGAAGCGCAAGATGAGTCTACCGAAGTTTGACGAACAGGCTCATCGCTTACAGATGAAGAACAAGCTGAACGCACAGTACGCAGACCAGGATGACAATCTCTTTGAATCTGATGATGAGGATCTTTCTGCTCAGTTGAAGAGTCTGTACTCACGGGTGAGCAAGATAACTTCAACAATAGACACGACATCTAGTCGTGATAGCTCAGAACCAGCAGCTGTACGGCAATACCAAGTTGCAATAACATCGCATCTCCCAGGAAGCGAGGGAACCGCTCTAGAGCTGACAATGAAGGGCCACAAGACGTTCGATTTTGTGATAGCAAAGACTTTGAATTATCTGATTGGATACAATAATGTGTCCGACGTGATGCAGTATATCTACCGGGCGAACAACGTGGTGCTTATGAGAGACAATCTGGAGCTTCGCGAATTCATGAAACCAGACTCGCTTCATCTCCAAACGACAGCGGACGGTAGGCCAACTTGCCTTGAGTTGTCACTCTATACAAAGACCCAGGCGTTGACATATCGAGAGTACAGAGAATATGAAAAGACAAAGAAGTTGCAACAGATCCAGAGGGAGGAGGAGATTGATCGCATTGCAAGACAAAACGTTGCAGTGGATGAGATTGATGCCCAAGCAAGTGATGAAGACAAAGACTTTGAAGAGATCGACAGGGAGATTGCCAATGAGCAACGAGCCGTCACCGCAGAGCCAGAAGAGTCCGAGGAGGAGGATGTTTACTTCAAAATCATACTTAAGGGCTCCGGAAAGGCACGTATAGAGGTGCAGGTCAGACCCTCGACACTCATCTCCAAGGTTGCGGACTACTATAGGGAAAAGGCCAACCTCCCAGCGGGCACAACGCTCCGGCTGGTGTTCGATGACGAGAACTTGGCTTTTGGGGATAAAGTGGGCGACACGGAGCTTGAACAGGACTTCACCGTGGACGTCTATGTCACCGAATAGCAAAATTTACGATGTAACGAGCTGCTCTAATATTTAATACTGCGCACCGCACGGCCCTTGAAATGCCATTGATGGGGCCGTGGCTAACTTTACGCAACGAACACCACCACGCCAATTAATCAGAGGTGACAGGAGCGGCGGGCAACGAAACGAGAAGAGAGTAACCTGCTTTAGAGATACTGTGGTTCTGCATTCGTCGACACAACAGATCAATCATTGCCCCTCGTGCTCTTCCATGGGGCCAGCTTAACAGTCACAGTATGAGTAAGGGAGGGAAATCAGCCTACAGAACACCGCGTCGATCACCCAGCTGGCTGACTCTCGCCGAGTCAGATGACTTTCTCACGAGAAACTTCGTGGACCACATGCATTACTGGATCAAACCGCGTAATGTGGGACAAGGGTTTCAAGAACCATTATTTATCGACCAGGGGATTCTACTTTAGATGCTTAAAAACTATGTGATATAGGCAGAGTAGCCCAATATGAATATGTAACTCCCTGATAATGAACAATCCGACCACGAGGCATTGTTTGGAGCGGTACGACAATGACTAGTATATCCTGAGCGAGTTCCAGTATCATCTCCAACGGTACATTAGTACTTTCCATCCAGAATACGGCTTTTAGATCAACGTGAAGGACCGTTGCAAATTGAAGGGTGGCACGGAAGAGGCATGCATCGTTTCACGACGAGAGCTCGACCACGGTGATGAGCTTATGCTCGACCAAGACGATTTCTCCGTGATCAAAATCTCCAGTGGAAAGTTCCCCTGCCTCATGCTGGGTCCCAGTAGATTCCTCAACCATGACTGCCGAGGAAATGCCAGGTTTGCCAGCGGAGGCAAAGGAATGAAGATATACGCAACGAAGAAGATCTTAGCTGGAGAGGAAATCGCAGTGGCATACTCGCCCAATTATTTCGACAAGGGAAACAAGAACAGTCTCTGTGCCACTTGTGGTTTTATGAACTAGACAGGTTTGAGATCGCAGACAGTGCGCCATTGATTGATGTGCCAATGAGAGTAAGATGAACATGAAGTTGTGCCAAACACACAAATACAAGTCATTGTGAGACTCGGACACTGAAACTGTATACGAGAGCACCGCCTATGCTCATTGTGAGACTCGGACACTGAAACTGTATGCGAGAGCACCGCCTATGCCTTCGAAAAGTGGAGCAGTCGTCAGAACACCACCTGCGTTTGTCAAGAACAACAAGATGTCACGTAGGAAGAGAATCAAGGAAATGCCCCGCTCGTCGATTGCCAGCAGAGATCAAAATCAACAACAGTGCCTCCATAAAGCCTTACCACACCAAGAACGACACGCTCTTAAACGAGCAAGAGGTCCCCATAGACATGATACCACGGATAGTGACCATGATGCACAACCTTCTAAAGAGGTGATGGTGAGCTCGCATCCAACGATTGCCCCAGGCAATCTCAGAGCAAAGGCAACGATGAAATCGTTACCTACGGCACAGAACACCATCATCGTCATTTCAGATTCGGATTCACTCTGAATCTTCAGCATCATGGCTTAGAAGCACCGGAAATATGCATTGATGATTATAATGTGTAGGTGCTATACCGTTGTATGGCCGCCTGTTTCGGCAGCAGCAGTAGCCCCAACTTCACTGCCATGTCGCTTAGCACGGTTCTTCTTCAAATGTTGTTCCAAAAGGATGCAGTTTCTTGAGTTGGCCTTATATGCGATATTAATGATATCACCGACAATAGGGATGAGCCCAATGAGGAAGTCAAAGGTAAGATTGGCCATCATCTGTGCCTCGATAAACTTTGGCAATCCCCCATCGACCTGTTGGGCTTTTCTAATCAATTTCAAGGCCAGGAAGGCTGCAATAGCATCACCAATCCAGGGAAGAATCCCTATTAAACCAGACCATCCCACTTTCCAACCACAGCAACACTCAAATGCAAGGTCAAGATTATAAGCTTTACTTCTAACTGATTTGAGTACTTCTGCGTCTTTTGGGGAGAGTCCGGGGGGAAGCTGTCTCTTCCGCTTTGCACCTTCTCTCTGGAAGAATCCTAGCTCTCCATGAGGGATCTGAAGCATCAGTATTCGTTCAAGTCTCATGATGCCATACTCACTGTTTCAAAGAAGGGGTCCTCGCCATCTTTGCCAACCTTGATCTCTCCGACGGCCTGGGGTGTTAGTTATGGCTTCAAAGGACAGAGTAACCGAGAATATACCTTTTTCACAGCCCAGCTATAGAGCAAAGAAATCATTGCCCAGAACTGATAACTGTGCTAGTTGTGACAGTGGATCAGTTTCTTGACACATCTGTGTGTAGTTGCGCCCGGAAGTTCCACGACACGTAACCCCGGTAACAAACAATGCTGGGTATTACTCATGGAAAATTCATCCCATGCGTAAATATCAGAACATAGTTTTTCAACGAAATTTTTCTGCGCAGGCGCTGAAGCACTCACAGGTGAGCGAGAAGAAACCTTTACCTAGGACCCATCATCGATCATGCCACCACCAGTGATCCGTCCTGACAACGTCCTTAAGGTATGTTAACAGGAAGCCCATCAGTTTGGCCCAAATCAGCCAGATTTGCGGCTCAAATCAAAGTCAAGAGGATATACTAACGCGACTGACAGAGGGCCGAGGAGCTCATTGCCGTTGGTAAATCTGAATCTGCTCTGCAGATACTTCATGAGTTCTTGACTTCCAAGAGAACTCGTTCCGTCACTCCAGCATCCCTTGAGCCAATTGCACTGCTCTTCGCTAAACTCTCTGTGGACCTCAGAAAAGCATTCACTCTGAAGGATGGTTTGCACCAGTTCAAGAAGAACGTCCAGATGTCTGAGAATGGTCTTCCACACGTGGAGAACGTTGCGCGTAAACTCATCGAGCTTGCTGAGCAGAAGCTTGAGTCTGCACAGGCCAAGGCAGACGAGAGGGACAGCATTGAGGATGACTTTGACGCTGAGTCTCCAGAGGACACTTTGCTCTCTGCTGTCTCTAACGAGCAGTCTAAAGACCGTGCTGACAGAGAGGTTGTCGCTCCATGGTTACGTTTCCTCTGGGAGGCGTACCGCTTGGTTTTGGAGCTCTTGAGAAACAACGCTCGCCTTGAAGTTACATACTCTTCTATTGTCCGCAGAGCTTACAACTTCTGTTTGAAGTACAGCAGAAAGAACGAGTTCAAGAGACTCTCGGATACGTTGCGTACGCACATTCAGACTGCCGCCCAGAAGGGTGGTGTGAAACAGGTGAACGCTATCGACTTGCGCGACCCAGAGACCGTCCAGCGTTACATGGACCTCCGTTTCAACCAGCTCAACGTGTCTGTTGGGCTCGAGTTGTGGCAGGAGGCTTACAGATCAATTGAAGATATTCATGGGTTGATTGACTCCTCCAGACACCCAATGAAGCCACACACCATGATGTCTTACTACAAGAATCTGGCCAAGATCTTCTTTGTCTCAGACAATGGTCTGTTCCATGCAGCAGCCTGGAACAGCTACTACAACCTGTACTCTCAGTCTCCACTGGCTACTGAGAAGGAGTTGTCGCATTACGCTACGCTCTTCATGCTCTCATCGTTGGCCATCCCACAGGAGTCTTACAATGCAGATTCGACCGACGTCCTGTACTCGAATCAGCGTCTTGCCTCTTTGTTGAAGTTGCAGAAGGTCCCAACTAGAGACACATTGATCAGCGCTGCTCTCAACAAGACTGTGTACGACTATGTCGACCCAACTGTTAAGAAGCTGTATCAGCTCCTGGAGGCTGATTTCCATCCATTGTCTATCCGTGAAGAGCTCAATAAGATCATTGTTGTCATCGAGGCGAGCCCTGAGTTGAGCTCATATGTCAAGCCATTGACCAAGGTTATCCTTACTCGTTTGTTCCAGCAGGTTTCTCAGGTGTACCAGTCCGTGAAGTTGGACTTCCTTATCAACCTGGCTACCTTTGAGGGCAAGTTCAAGCTGTCCGAACTGGAAATCGAGAGTTTCTTGCTCAACGCTGGTAGAGATGGTTACTTGTCTTTCTACATTGACCATGACGCTGACGTGATTACGTTTCGTTCTGATCCGTTTGAGGAGATTGCCGATCAGCGTTCAGCTTTACAGACATCACCAGCTGAGTTGATCCAGACACAGCTTTCTACTTTGGCCAAGACCCTTTATGCTTCTGCCGAGTTTGTCGACCCAACTTATACCGAGAAGCAAACTGCTTTGCGTGAACGTCTGATTGAGTCTGCCACCTCTGCATTGAAAAAGGAACGCGAGGAGCTCGAGAAATCTCGCCAGTTGCTCGAGGAGCGTGAGGAGCAGGCCGAGGCAGAGAAGAAGATCCGTGAGCAGGAGGCTGCTCGTGCCAGAATCCAGAAGCTCGAAGAGGAGAAGGCCAACGAGACCAAGCGTATCGAGGAGGAGGCCAAGCGTCGTATGGAGGAGAGAATCAAACGTGAGACTGATGCTGTTGAGAATGACAACAAGAAGAAGCTCATTGAGAAGATCAAATCGCAGGGCACGATCAAGTTGGAGGTTACCAATTTGGATGACATCAGCATTGAGGAGCTGCACAAAATGCAGGTGATCCAGCTGGAGAAGGACAAGCACACCCTGGAGACCTATGTGAAGTCCCTGTTCAAGAAGCTCGACCACACCGAGAGGGCTTACAGACGTGCTGAGCTGCCTCAGTTGGAGAAGGATGCCGCCACACAGAAGGATAGAGACCTCAAGATTTACGAGGAAGTGAGGGCCAAGAAGGTTGCCATTGCTAAGAAGGAACACGATGAGGCCGTCGCCCTGCGTGACAGATTGCAGAAGATTGTCCCAGACTACAGCAGCTACAGAGACAAGATTGACGCTGAAGCTGTTGCCAAGCGTGAAATTCAGATCAAGAAGCAGGCTGATAAACTCGAGGCTGCCAAGAAAGCCCGTATCGAACAGGTTCGCCAGGAGCGTTATGCCAGAGCTGTTGCCGAGTATGAGGAGGCCAAGAAGAGAGAGCTTGAAGAGGCTGAAAGAATCAAGCAAGAGGCATTGAAGGCCGAGCTTGAACAGAAGAGAATCAACGATTTCAAGAGACTTGATGGTATTGCAGAGAAGCAGAGACAAGCTGAAGAAGAGGCCCTTGCTCGCCAGACTGGTCGTTCCTCTGGTGGTTATAGACCACCTGCTGCGAGAACTGGTTACGTACCACCAGCTGCTCGTGAGGCTCCAAGAGATCTGCCACCAAGAGGTTTGCCCCCAAGAGACCTTCCACCAAGGGAGTTCCCAAGAGACATCCCAGTCAGAGAGGCCCCAAGACAAGAGGCACCAGCTGCTGTGCCAGCTCCCGGTGCTAAATTGACGTATGCAGAGAAGTTGAGATTGAAGAGAGAGGGCAGAATATGATCATGATGGGTAATTATGCCATTAAAGGTGATTAGCCGAATTTCCAATATGCGTAGTTTGAGTAGCGAGATCTGGAAATTTCCTCAAGCCTCTCTCGCCAAGGAGCCGCGCGTATGGGAGGGTTCTCGACCGCGCTCGTGTGGCTAAAAGTAAACAGAAATCATCGACGTTTCATTCCATCTCCCAACGAACGCAAATGTCCACTTTTTTCGACGAACAAAAGAGATCCTTCAGCGAGGTCCCTGTGACAGATGACCTGATTGCCACTTCGGAATTCCTTGAGGCTTCAGAGGCTCTGATCAAGCTTTTTGGTACGTGTTTCAAGTACTGCCCGCGACATCGAACTAACATTACAAGACCTGCTGGGCTCCTCTGCGTTCACCCCAGTCAAATCCGACCTCCAGGGCAATGTCGACAAGCTCCGTACTCGTCTCCTGTCAACCCCAGACAAGTCAGCCACGCTTCAGGAGCTGGTCCGCAACGAGCAGGCCGAGAATGCTACCAGAGCTACTCAAGGCCTCCTCTGGCTAACGAGAGGCCTCCAATTTACTGCTCAGGCCATGAGGGAGACCGTGGACTCTCCTGAGAAGGAGATGACCAAGACTTTTACCGACGCCTACAGGAAAACTCTCTCCCAATACCACTCCTTCGTTGTGAAGCCAATCTTCAAGCTTGCCATGAAGGCATGCCCATACAGAAAGGACTTCTTCGAGAGACTTGGACAGGACCAAGAGAAGGTCCAGACACAGCTTGAGGAGTGGCTCGAGGCTCTCGAGAAGATTGTGGCGATCCTCTTGGCGTTCTTCGAAAAGGAAGTGAAGATGAAGTAAGCAAGTTTGGATATTTATTAGATCATCATGAAGACATTCAGTACAGCTCTCTGTAGATTCAAAAGGATACAGACTTACTACGGGGCAATTAGAAGTCTGTGCGACAATGTATTGTATCGTATCATGATGATCCTAGCGGGCATAAAAGTCATAACGGTCATTCAATTCATCACATCAAGCTATAAAGGCTTCAGCACCACATAGCGCTGTTTTCATTTTGATCGAAGTTGACGAGCTGCGAAGCATCAAAGGTATCCGTGTCCTGCTGCTCGCGTTCAACTGGCATGAATAACTCCAATATAAGCTCTGAAAGGGAGAGCAATTCCTCAGCAATAGCGCCCTCATCAGCAATAGCCTCCATTGATGGCTCCGGAAGTGAAAAGTTTGGGGTAACGGCACAGTCCATGGACATGTGCATTCTAGAGACCGGTTGAGCTGGCTGAGCTGGCGTGCCAAACATCTTGGACGTTCCAATGGACATCTGAGCTGAGCCCACTTGTGTCTCAGTTGCCAACTGCTCATCCTGGGAGATCAAGTACCAAGGAGCCTCTGCGCCAATGTCACTCTGGGCACACAAAGCGTTGTTGAACATCTCTAAGGACTCGATTTGCAAATTAGTGATGGGGAAATCAGTGTCCATAGGTGCCAGCAGCGACTGGCTATCCAGAGTTGCAGGTGTGTCCTCCACAATGGACTGATAAACGGAGGAAAAAGCAAGCATAGCACGAGACTCCATAGGGGAAGCTGACTGAGCCCTGATTCGTTTGTGAGGAGTAATGTGCTTGTCTATAATGCCACCAGTGCTGGTTCTTCTTGACTTCTGCTTCTTTCCCATCCTCTTGAAATCGGTTGGGGTCTTTCCTGTGAGGCTTCTCGTGGCAGCTGTTGTGTCAAAGCCAAACCTCTGAACGGCCAATCTCTGAACGGCTTCACCGTTGCTCAGCATGTTGTCTCTGACAATCCAGTCGCTGAGCTTTGTTCCCACATATTCAGACTGGTGGTTAAACATGTGCCAATACCTCAAGGCGGAAATTGTCTCTTTGGAACCACAGAATGGGATCGCGTCCACTCCTTCCAGGACCGCCATGCTGCACTGGGTATGACACACTTGGAGATCAACGTAGCCCTTTACGAAGACCCGCTTTGTTGCAGTCGTGCAACAAAGAGCTCTCTTACACCGGTAACAGAAGTCATTGGTCACTTTACAACGTGGCGTGAGAACCGCATCAATCTCAAAGGGAGTCTCTCTCGGCACAACCTGCAACATGAGGTACGCCAACCCACGGTTGGCATTCCTGCCAAGAGTCTTAATTAAGTAAAACATCTCCGTGACATCCTCCTGCAGTGGATTTCCCTGAAGGAACTGGTCAAAGTGAATGCACCGTTTGGCTCTGTGACTGTTCATGCAGCCCCCACAAGAGTAGTAGAGATGATAACGCGTACCATCCGAAAGCGAGAACTCGGAACAGATCATAGTGCTTAATGTGCTTGAAGGTTGAGTGGCTGGTAGACGGGTGAGCGCTGGGGGGAATTGATCCAGTCTCATATAGACCTCAACGAGCTCATGAGAATAATCCGATTTCGGATTCATCTCAGATTTCAGATCCCAGAAACGGTATTATCTTCTCACCGACCACAGATGTACGTCCATCATACATGATACTTTGCAGAACTCACTCTATTCTGAGGCTCAGAACCTCGGGCTAGCAAGCCCGAGTTCGTTAAAGTCTCCGTCCATATCTCACTTAGTACCTGCAGGTGTGTTTATGCCAGCCTTAGTTTACCCGTTTTCTGCCACTTTAAGAGCATGTGAATTATGAGGGCTCGGAGTGGCGATAACTGGAGAAGCTTTGGAGTAGGAGTATTCTTCTCTCAGCTATTGAACTCAGTTTTCACGACTCTCACAATGTCAAACTCCTGCAACTGTTTTAGGATTAGTTGACGTTGTATTCGGATACAGAATAGGAGTACGACCAGTGGATTATAGCAAAGTACTGCAGGATCCCCGGTTATTTATAAAGCTAGTCACCGTGAACCCCTTACGAGTTTCAAATTGCAAACATTGACCGGTATTGAAAACGTTTGCATTCATACCCCGTTGCTTCCAAGCTACACCCAAGGCTACTTCAAGTCCTATTGAGGATGTATGATAGCACCCAACCTAGGAAGCGCAAAGATAAGGACGCAACCCAAGACGCTAAACTCTACAAAGGACAAAGGGCACCTCAATAATCTCAAGCTTGAAGTATCAACCGACTACAGAGTCTAAGCTTTAACGTACAATTAGAAACTTCTTACATTGAACAAGTTGCAAAAGATTCCATGAAACAGCTTGGAAAGCTGCGAAGTGGGGTTGGAGGTGCGTGAGGTGTGTGATGACAAAGTAGTAGGCGACTGCGCAAATCACAATCTTCTACCACGACGACCACCTTTACGTCTGGTGGAGTCAGATGGGATTGGAGTCACATCCTCGATTCTGCCAATTCTCAAACCAGATCTGGCAAGAGCTCTAAGAGCGGACTGACCACCTGGACCTGGGGTCTTGGTGGAGGTACCACCGGTAGCTCTGAGCTTGATGTGGACGGCGGTGATACCAACCTCCTTACACTTGACGGCAACGTCCTGAGCAGCCAACATGGCAGCGTATGGGGAAGACTCGTCACGGTCAGCCTTCACCTTCATACCACCGGTGACACGGGAGATGGTCTCTCTTCCGGAAAGGTCGGTAACATGAACGAAGGTATCGTTGAAAGAAGCGAAGATTCTGGCAACACCAAAGACTTGGGAGCCGTCACGGACTTGTGGACCGAGGGTAACGTTAGCTGGAGGCATGTTAGTATAGGTTCCTCTTTCATGTAGCAATTCGAGGAGCGGTTTCAGGCAGCTAATGGTGCGATGTTCTCTTCGTTGATTTCAATACCCGTCTCGTGTGTGATGAATATTGATATCAGCCTCAAACATAGATTGCAGGTGCTGGCGCTCCACATTGAACGTCGCCCCATCCATGCAGACTGCTCTCGTGCATTCCTCCTATGCTTGTCTATGACATACCAGAAGCCATCTTTAGTATTCTGTTGTGTTGTGAGGTTGTTGAGACTTGTCTAGGGAAAAAGTTTTGCGTGGCTTCCCGCGCGAACGAAAACTTTTCGGTTTGCGGGCAACACACTCCCCGGGGCTGCATAATCGTTGAAGCACAAAACCAGCCCTGGAAGAGATCACGTGATAGGGTAACATTCGCAGCCGTGCCTTTGACGTTTGGCACGTCGCTGGTACGTCCGCTCAAGGTCTGTACGTCCTGGCTACTTGCGAAATCTGAGATAATCGAATACAATTAAGGGTAGTGTTCCAGCAGCTAGTAATGCGTACAACCCAGATACGTTCGGTGTCAGCACAACTCCGGGCATCAATCATAGGCATTACCTTGACACTAGTACAGCCTCTCTACACATTATCAATGCTCATTAAAATACACTTTTGATCGATTTTATAACCTAGGGTTCAGTAAACGAAACCCAAGATCTTACCAGAGACATGCTTTCTTCTGGCCTCCTCGTGGTCCATGATTCCAGCAGAAGTGGTCAAAATAACGTAACCAAACTGTCTAGCTGGCAACAAGCTGTCGGTCCACTTCTCGATGTCGGAGATTCTGACGTTGAATCTTGGAGAGATGACACCAACCTTGTTCAAACGACCGTTCAATTGAACAACGATCTTGCCGGATCTGTGGTCATCGATGTACTCGAACTCACCAATGTAACCGTGCTTCTGGATAACCTGCAAGAACTTGATGATGACCTTGGAAGATGGTCTGATGATGACCTGTCTCTTACCGGTCTTCTCGGCGTTGTTGATGGCGTTCAAGGCGTCAGCGAGGACAGATGTTCTGGTCATTTTGTGCTGGTGTTGTAACGCTGCGTACTGGTGTTGATGTGGAAAATTTTGAAAAATCGGTAGACACTCAGAGGAAACAGAGAAGCCCTGTGTACACGCACGTGATATACACCCCGGCTTTTGACAATCAGCGGTCTCACTGCATCAACACCCCAACACCACCAACGAGTCTGAGGGCAGGTTTCGCGAACAGGGCAGTTTTTCCTGGTCCGGGGCGCAGTATTGGGCAGCAGGTGCCAGGCCAGCGTGAAAAAGTTCGACTCTTCAACTCTCATTGAAGAGCTTGAAGTGATAGCAAGAACACCACAATGCCTGTATGTACCATATACACAGAGATGCGAGGACAGTGAATGGAATGAGAGCCGCATTACACAAAGGTTTACGAGTTGGAGCCAGTGCGCAGAAGAGCAGGGCATGAATGAATGTGCAACAGGAGAGGGAGGGGCTATAGAGCCCTTTTTCAAATGCCCCTTGCTCCCGTGCTGGCGTGGCTCAACATGAGAGAATCACAACTTGAAGCTCCTATTCACACTACTCGACATATCGCTCACAACATACCGACTCCGGTCAAATGCTACTAGGAATGAATACTAACATTGCCAGTCTCAAAAATCTTTCAAGACCAAGCAGAAGTTGGCTAAGGCCCAGAACAACAACCGTCCATTGCCACAGTGGATCCGTTTGAGAACCAACAACACCATCCGTTACAACGCTAAGAGAAGACACTGGAAGCGTACTAAGTTGGGTCTCTAAGCGGTTTACCTGTTTTGTCCAGCTTATCTACACACCTCACTCAAACCCCCTCTTCCCTCTTTGAAGTATTGTGAGCTGATTAATGTTGACTGTGTATCTGTCATTTTTTATATGCCTGCCTGAATGGTGGACGTGATCGGTGCTATTGTGGTTGATTGAAGTTTGTTTACAATATATGAAGCATGTACAATGTTACACGAACTTCGCTAGTAGAAGCCATGCTAAAAAAGACACTGATTGTGAATGGTTGAAATGTTACCTTGAACTCAGTATACTTGTGCCCTAATTTCAAGGTTCAGGACTGTTGCCCATTTGATTTGCAAAACAGCGGCCTAGCCGCTGCCGGGTCTGAAAAATTTCCAGGCAACGATTCACCCCGAATTATCACTAACGGGAAGAGATATCAGTCAACAGATGCCACGCCTTCAGGAGAAGGCTAGCTTGAGAGACATGAAAGCAGATCCTCCTTTCCAACATGATGAATGACTATAAGAAAAGCTAGATAGTATATGAACCCAACTGATTATACCTCTTAATGGAATCTTTTCTGATGGAAGCGAGGACTGCTTGATGTTCTCACTGCTATGCGCGAGGGAACAGTTGCCGCCGGTTTCTATGGCACTGTATGAGCCTGCTTCGTATGCTGCTGATCAAGGTGTTAGATTGCTTCTGCTGGTAAGTGCTTCAATTTGCCTTCGCGGTGGGTAAATCCTCCTTCAAGCTGTCCGGAAGTAGTACCGTAGTCCGGTACCCCAACGGTACTGCATGAAGTGCAACAGCACATGAGCAGACGACCCCGATTGGGAAGCAGCATTTCCCAAAGTTGTGCATATCTAAACTACCTTGCGTGCTTATGTGCAGCACTGGAATGATGCCGATGCGTGGTCGCATTTTACAGCCACCGGGCCACTACGATAGCCGCAGCGAAATGAAAAACCAACTCTACCAGGGGGCTGGAACAGGAAACTCACACCGGGAACAGTCCTGAAGAATGACAGTTTGGCAATGATCTATTTGGACTGTGCTTTGAGCTCAATTGAATCGTCACAAAGGCGGCCGATATCTCCACCATCTACCGGTATCATTTCACAGTAGACAGCAGGAGATCTATGACAACAGCACCTCCATTCCGTACATGAGGAGCAAAAAGAACCCATCTCAGCAGCAGTCGAACGCTCATGTGACGCCTCTTGGCCGCGAATATTGAGCAGCAGGTTTAGGGATCGGTACATCTCGAGCACAAAGTTCGTGGATCCTGTAGCCATAGACAGGGTTGCAACTTTCCGAGGTAGTATAGTATGCCCATGGCCAGTATCAAGGCTGCGGCTGGTGCCTGTTTGGCAGGGTTGCACATACGACATACCATAGGCCTCGAGATTCGGGAATGTCTGTTCAAGTTAAGCGGATAATAGGTGCATATGGTGCATGGAAGTGCAAAAATTCCCAGAGGTGGTCATGTTCAGTACTGAAATTTGCAAGCAAATCGAAGAGCTCTGCTGCATACAAGGCGGCCAGTAGGTCCAGAGCATGTCCACTGTCACCCGTACTCTTTTGCAGCGCAGCGAGTTCACTTGATTTTGTTGTAAAGGCCCCCCTCCCTTCCCTGGTAGACGCACGAAAAGTAAACAAAGGCGCGCCGGTGGCACCGCGGCCCGAACCGCAAGGGCGACGGGGAGGCCCTCGAGAAATCAAAACAAATAAATTGAACCGCCATCCCCGAAGTAAGCGCGGCGCTAACATTTCCACGACAACTGCTGCGTGACACTCTGCGTCTCACCACAACAAAGAACGTCTGCAAGGCACATCCAGTAATAGGTGAACCCCGGCACCTTTTCTGAACGCGTGAGAACTATCCCGCGACTGCCCTGTTTGCGAAGCTCATCTCGTTCTTTACATTACAAGCTACGCACAATACCGATATGCTTTCGCGTCGCCATGATAAGCCAGATGACTCTGCTGTGCCCAAGAAGCGAGTGCTGAGCGAGTCGATGCACTCACCTCAACTTCAGGATAAGCACAGCAGTGATATCCAAGTTACGCCCAAGCACAGCACAGTGTCTTCATCACAGGGGTCGCAAGGACTAAGACGAAGCGTTGGACTGTTAAACCTGAGCTTAGACTCGTCACCCAAGCCACACGCATCACCGAAGTTTGCACTATTGAAGAAGAAGATCTCTGATCAAGAAATGGAGGAGACGAACATAGACGTGGAGAACTGGTCACCGTTCAAGGAGCCCTCAACGCCCTCGACATACAACAATCAGCTCAAGAGACCAGCGAGCAATAGCAGCACCAGCCTCTCGCCATTCATCAGTGATGCACAGAAGCCACTGATATTCTCGTCCTCTAAGAAGAACGCTTCGATTGCAGATAATCGCTCCTCCATCCAAATGAAGTTCAACAAGGTACGGAAGATGATGTCCCTTGATAGTGTCGGCAATGACATCGATTCACTTCCAAATCCATCGCTACACTTACAGGCCAACAAGGAGAATCTAATGAACTCGCCCACAAACTCGCCGTCCAGACCATCGAGACAGAAGATCAATTTGGAGCATGCTACGAGCAAGAACTTGTCAAACGTTCAACTTACATATCTTGAGAAGGAGGCAGATTTTATCACGCCCAATTCTTACAAGTTTGTGAAGCCACTGCAAACGGCGTTCATGTCCTCAGGGTTGTTGAGTAAAAAGAACAGAACCACGTCTGAATCGTTTCACCCACCAGAGACTCCTTGCAAGAAACAACTACCGCTGGGCGTGCAACCAATTACTCAGAAAAGCACCTTCACGTCCTCCAATTTGGCGAACGTGATCACTGCCAGCTCACCAATGATTAACGACAACTCCACACCAAAACATATGGATGATGAGTCTGTTCATGGCTCGCCATACGACCACTCTCCATCACACCACAGCGTTGGCCTTCCAAGATCTTCGCGTGCCTTGAATACCAACGGCCTTAGAGATTGCATATGGAGATTCGCAAGTGACTTCGACGATAGCAATGAATCTATATTCGATGAAAGCATAGCTGATGGTCACGATCCGTTAACGCCCACGAGGCTTAAGGATGCCAAGCGGGCGTTGATTAAGAATCTGAGGCTTGACACTGATGCGAAGTATGATGCTGACGAGCTTATCCCAAGAACTCCACTGGACTTGAATGCTATGGTGGACACCAGCGGTGACCTTTCCAATACCTCTAGTCTTGGACTGAATGCTTCAAGTTGCACCACTTCAAACTCGAACGTTGATGACCACTTGATATCAAAGTTTGACAACGTGCAACTTGTTGGATCTGGTGAATTTTCCAACGTCTACGAGATTACGTTCCAGAGTGTCAAATACGCTGTAAAACGGATCAAGACCCCCTTCTTGGGTGCGAAGCGCCGGAAACGGATATTTGAGGAGGTTGAACTGTTGAAGACGCTTCAGGAGAATGCACCAAACGATGATGAGGGAAAGGAGTACGTCATTAACTTTCTGAATGGTTGGGAACAAAGCGACCATCTGTACATTATGATGGAGTTTTGCGAGAACGGCCCTTTGGACAAGTTTTTGGCTGATATGGGCAAATCCTCAAAGCTTGATGAGTGGCGGATCTGGAAGATCATGCTGGAACTTTCAATGGCGTTGAAGTACATCCATTCATGCAATATCTTGCACCTTGACTTGAAGCCAGCCAATATCTTCATCACATTTGAAGGCTCTTTGAAAATCGGCGACTTTGGCATGGCAACCAAGCATCCAGCATCTTCAGCTTTTGAAAGAGAAGGAGACAGGGAATATATTGCCCCAGAGATTATCAACCAATCCAAATATGACAAGCCTGCTGATATCTTTTCGTTTGGATTGATAATGGTGGAGATCGCTGCGAACATTGTTCTTCCTGAAAATGGACTTCAATGGCACAAGTTGAGATCTGGCGACCTGTCTGAAGCTGGCCGGCTCAGCTCTGGCGATCTGAACGCCAACTTGTTCAACGACTCGATGTATTCCCGGACGTCGACATACTCCTCGCCATTGAACATCACAACCCTTACCTCCTCCTACTCGTTTGCTGGCGACTCACGGAAGCTTCCGCCATGGACCCCAAGATTCCTTGTCGATGGTAAGGGTGCGCTTGACAAGTTGGTCCAAAGAATGATCAAGCCATCCCCAGAGCAGAGGCCCACTGCAGCAGAACTTTGCAACACGATGGAACTGCAGTTCATCGAAACACGACGCAAGGCCGGAGCGGTGATCTATGAAGGCGAACACGGGCCACCTCCGGACATGGATGAGGACATGCTAATGAACAACGATCTCAAGAGCCTTAATTTGGGATACAGCCTGCCCCTGATTTCAATTCCGGGCGACATCATGGACCAAGACGAGTGGTGATACGAAGACACGACATAATACCCATCCCCACATACAATGAGACCACAATATTGTGAATACACGTATAACGATACCCCTTTGGGAACATCTGACGTAGCGGTGGACACAACCAGAAAGAAAACGTCGTTGCTGCGGTGACAAGTGGGCCCCCAGGCAGCGGCGGAGCGTGCGCGTACCCGCACCCGCACCCGCACCCGTCGGTGGCTGGTTACTCGAGCAATTCCGAAAAGAGGCCTTCCCGGGGCGGTGCGTGTAAATTAGTCCCCTTGAGGCGAGGAAAGACGTTTTGTACATAAACCGTATCCGACAGCCACTTCCTCTAAACCTTACCCGGGGACTAAAACCGCAATGAGCAATCTTATGAGCCAGGAATCGGAGCAGATTGAGCGCACGGTGTACGCTTCGTCGATTCTTGTGGCGCAGAAGCCAATCGACGCCGCCGAGATCGTGCGTGTTCGTCTCAGCCAGGCCAAGCTCCTCAATGACGAGGTTGCCGAGTTCTTCAGGCGCTACTACCAGATCAAAGCGGCGTACGTGAAGGAGCTGGGCACGCTGGTTACACAATGCGAGGACCTCAACAAGAGCGTTGAGCGCGGCATGATTGAGAAGAACGTTCTCTCCCGTGAGGAGCTGCGTCACTTCAACGTGGACGCCACCGGCGAGCTGTCCACGGTTTGGCGCAAGATCATAAACGAGATCAAGGACGACATCATCGGAAGCAATGAACTGAGGCAGGTGGTGCAGCGCGAGGTTGCTGCCCCACTTGCAACTTACACCGCGAAGAACCAACAGTGGAGTGACATGCGTAGCATGCACGCAAAGTTGAAGGAGGTTGCCCGTGACATTGAGGTCTCCGAAGAAAAAGTGGCCAAGCACCGTGCAGATGGTAAGGCAGAGAAGCTGCACAAGTACGAGGAACAGCTGCAGCAAGCCAACAGCTCATGGCAGACAAGTGCGCCGTTCGTGTTTGAGGTGTTTGAGAACACGGATGCTTCGAGGTTAGATCTCTTGAAAGGTACGCTGCTCAAGTTCAGCACCGCTTACTCGGATGCATTGATGAAGACTTCAGGCAGCAACGAACAGACACTCGAGGCGATCCTCAACTTCGACACAGAACGTGAGATCCAACGTTTCGCAAAGGCCGCCAGTGAAGCCCAGTACGTTCCACGTGCAGCCAGAGAGGCTGCGGAGTCTAGCGTACGCGAGCAGAAGAGTGCTGCAACCCCAATTCCGGCGAGTCCTTACCCAGTGGCTGCGCTGGATGTGAGAAGCTCTGCAGTGAAGGGTTCCCCAATCAAAAATGCCGAGTCAAAGACCCGTACGAAGCTGAGATCACGCGTGGGCTCCATCTTTAGAAAGAAGGACAAGAAGACACCAATTAATACGAGTGTTGCACTTCCAGAGTCCGAGGTCTCCTCCGTGGAGGCGCCCCGCAACGATAGCCGTGCGTCGAGTTTCATGCGTGTCAGCAATCGCTCTGTTGGTGACATTGCCGAACAGCAGGCACCTGGATCATCATTAGTTTCACCATTCAGACAGCAAGGTGCACCAGCACCAGTATCAAAGAGCCAAGGAGCGAACCAAGGTTACAATCAAGGGTACAGTGTATCCCCGCAGTCAGGCAACCAACAGACAGCCAGCCAGGGATATTCCGTGAATCAGGCTCCTCTACAACCAGTGATGAGACTATCCGGCCCTAACATGCAGAACGCCAATTCGAGTTATTCCGATGGCTCTGCCCAGTATGGAACCCCAGAAACAGAGGCATCAAATTACCAGGATGAGACATTGCAGCAGCTGGAAAGCTCCCGTGCACCACCTCCACCACCAGCGTCCAGAAAGACTAATTTGGCCAATATTCATGAAGATGGTGCCTTTGATGCCAATAGTATTCACCAGACTCCACATGGTGAGCTCCCACGTCCACCAGCCCAGGCAAGACGTGACATCCAGTCACAACTCTTCACCGGGCTTGAGAACACTAACCGGGAGAACGCTCAAACCAAACGTCAATCCAGTGTTGCAAGCATTGGCACTGCATCACAGTTGCGTCCACAGGCCACTGGTTCATCTCTTGGTGCCTCTGCTATCTTCCAGCATCCTGAAATGGGATACCCCGGTCTAAATGCTAGTATTGTCGAAGTTGTCAGTGCCAAGTTTAGAGATGGAGAGCAATCGTCTTCGCAGATTGTCGGTGAGATTGCATTCAATTACAACGGCTCAGAGTCACAAGCAAAAACCGTGAAGATTACAGGTGCCTCTCTTGGAAAAGTCGTGCCTAACACCCAATTCATCAAGCAAATCGATGCTAATGAGTTTGAGGTTGACGTTAGTTCCGTACTTGGACGTACTGTCGGTGGGCTAAAGTATTCACTGAAGGAGGCGCCTGCACCGATTGTTGTGCTCCCAGTCTGGCGCTTTGAGGCTCACCAGGCTAGTGTGATGCTTACGTTGAAGCTTGCACCACACGTGACCGAGTCCATTGAGTTGAGCGATGTTGTCGTTTCGGTGGCCATTGACGGCGTTGCTAAATCCGCGTTGTCAAAGCCTCAGGGGACGTTCAACAAGGATAAGGCCCGTGTTACTTGGAAGTTTGTGACTCCATTAACGTTGAGCGCAAACTCCGAGCAAAAGCTCGTTGCACGCTTCATAACGGATTCAGAAGCACGCGAGGATGACAAGGGAGTTATGACCAAGTTCACGATCAATGAAGCCGATTCTGTGGTTTCTAAACTGCAGCTTTTTGCGCAGAACTATGATCATGAGGATCCGTTTGGCGAGTCCGAGTGGACAGTTGTTCCGTCGTCCAAGATGCTTGTTGCTGGGAACTACAGCGGACTTGCGCAGTGATTTTGTACAATAATTATGCTATACTAGTGTGTTCTCTACGCCTCTTTAGTTGTGGGTCATATAATGCATTGCTTCATTCATCAGGCCAGGGAAAACATGATGGAGTTTGTTGAGATGGACAGCGACGAGTGTGCCGAGCTCATATCCTGTCGCCAGAACGGCTGGCGGCCTGTAGAGTACTGTGAAAAGTATCTGTTGGCGGAGCGAGACAAGTGCACCAAGATGGCGGATCTTTCCTTTCTTAGCCTGCGTGCTATATCTGCGAGCGTCACTGGGTTCGCCTTCGGCTCCCGTACGAGCGACGTTGAGAGTTGGCGAGCAACCTTCTTGATCTTCTTGACCTCCCATTCCTCGTAGTGACGCATCAAATCGTCGCCATAGAAGCGCTTGCTCTTATGCAGATGAGGCTCTGGCTCTTGTGTAGGCTCGCCGTGCAGTGCGTCCTCAACGCCCCATGAGGCCAAAAGATCACTGGACGGATCAGAGTTGCGTCTTAGGGTGTTGATCAGCTCGCGGGCCTGCTCCTTGCGCCACTGCTCGATACGGGTTGTCAGGTAGCTGTCCTCAACGGCATCGAGCTCAGGGGGTAGATTGAGGGAAGGGTTTGCAGAGCCCAATGTGTCGATCAACGAGTCATCGTCACTGTCTTCATCCTCCTCCCCCTCCTCCACCTCTTCAGCGTTACTGGAAAGCACATCGACATTACTCGACAGGAGGTCACGGTTCTCTTCCTCCAGGGGAGAGAAAAGGATCCAGTCGGACTCCACACCGGAAGAGCTAAGCTCGTCGTATCTCTGCGTAGATTCCACGAGAGAAGGCGTTCTGGCCCTCACAGGCTGGAACGGCGCGTTGGTATTCATCTGTTGGGACGTGTGGGTGGTGGATGTGGCAAACTGATAAGCACAAACACAGTTAACGGGGGGTTCGGGCGGGCACTGTTGTGTATGGAAGTGCGCTTGATCTCCCGTGTGATGGGTATTGAGATGGTGATCTGTGACTGAGTCCAAGACCAGAAGGAGAGTTTTGGGTTGAGATTGCGGGTTTGTTATTGGCGCAGCGGTGTGCAATTGCCGGAGTGCTTGTGCCAGTCTGTGCTGTGGCCCACCAAAGCTGCTCTTATCATCGGGCCAGACCCTCTTTCGGGTCTTTCGGGACTGAGAGACCGAAGATGCCCAGTCTCTCTGGCCCAATGCAGGAAATGCCAAGTTGGGCCATTAGGCGCGCCGTTTGTGATTTCCTCAAAGTTCGCGTAGCGCCAGAGGCCAAACGCCAAAACGTCCTCCCAAAACAACGCTGTTTCATCCGCAAACACCACTTTACACCGCTCATGTTGACCTCAATTGCCCAGCTCTCCAAGCGTTCGTTCAGCTCCTCTGCTGCTCGCGCATACTTTGCCAAGGGTCAGATCCTCGGCCGTGTTGGCGTTGAGCCGGAAGAGTCCCTCTCTGCTAGCGGCAGAAGATACGTCAAATATCCCGTTGCCGTGCAAACCAACAAGGACTACCCTCCACACTGGTTCAATGTTGTCGTCTTCAATGACAAGCAGGTTGACTTTGTGAGCAACTACGTGAAGAAGGGGTGAGTTTCGGAGCATGCTTGACGCGATGGTCAGTGTACTAACATCTACCAGCTCCCTTGTCTACTTGGACGTTGCCCTCAATCAGGACCAGTATGAGAGAGAAGACGGTTCCAAGGGCTCCGTCGTGTCCCTTGTTCAGAGTATGTCCTACATCACAAATTGTTGCCTCGACGTTCCACTAACACATTCCATAGCTAGAATCGACCTTTTGTCCTCCCCAAGAGCTGTCCAAGAGGAGGATGACGAATAGTTCCAAAGTCTTTCGTACCTGAAAAGATGTATTCCATGTTTTGATACCTATCTTGTGCATCTAGTTCCAACAAATAACCGATTCCAAAAACTAAATTTATTGCTTCTGCTTAACCACATATGAGTACCCAATATCTAACTCCTTTGATTGCGACAAATGTTCAGGCGGCGACGATGCTACTGCGCTCTCGTCAGTTTTCATATCCTCCTCGTACAGCATATTCAAATAGCGCATGTCTTCCTCATCAAGCTCTTGGAAAACGCTTCCGCTCAAGCCCTTTACAACGTGCTTATCCGCAAACACATTGCTGACATGGCTCACGTCTGTGGATGCTGGAGAGTTACCATCATAATCATCACCTTCTTCTTCTCTGATCGCCTTCTGCATCTCGATGTCGAAGGAATTACCACCATCACATAGAGTTGGCGACCCTAGATGCGCCAAGTTAAGAATGTTGTTCACGAGCTTATCAGCCTTGTTGATCTTTCTGTTTGCACGTTTCTTGCTGACCCATTGAAGCACTGGTGCTAGACCAACCTTGCACAAGATTTGCAAGTACATCTCAACCGCATCAGATCCGAGACCAAAGAAGATGAACACAACGTATGAGAGAGCCATGTAGATCCAGGTGGTGAAATAGGGCTGTGACATTGGAATGAACGATATCAAATTCCAGAGAGCTTGAGAGTGTACGATAGCAAAGTCAAAAGTGTCCTCCACATGGTTAACGTTGTCGGCAAAGATGTAGACGGAAAGTGGGAACATCACCAAGATGACCACACAACAGAATGAAAGAAGCTTAGCGAATCTCACAATGTTGAGACCAGAGTTGGTGCACTTGAGGATGTCTCGCACATCTTTCCGTTTTCTAAAGAAGATGAAGACTGTCATCCCAGAGAAGACCATACCCACAAACGACCAGATCACCAACCACATCGAGTACACAACGACTGTGACCCAAGATAGCGATGCAACATTTTGGCAACCGGAGTACTGCATCACGTAGTAACGTCTGCTCTGCACCAAGTAGTTCAGACCCATCACAATGACGGGTGTCAGTAGGCTGATCACAAGGTCTGTGCCAATCTTCCTGAACGATCTTGGGGCCGGGATCGCACGATCAGCTTTGATGATTCTGCACAGGTTGAACATCACACCTGCAGTGCTTGAACTGATGCCCACGTTAGCACCGACTTGTAATTTCACCATGACATCGCAGTACCCTGCGCCGCTATACTGTGTCATGAAATCGGGCCCACCCCATATGATCGCACCCACAAGTATGTTGATATCCATCAAGAGCAGCCAGCATATCAGAGCGATGAGCGGGATATTCAGCGTCTTGACATGCCACATCAGTGGTGGCACCAAGAGCACCATGGCGATGGCAGACAGGACGATGAGGGCAGCCTGGTATCCCATCCTGAAGCGGCGGCAGTGTGTTAATAAGCGGGGGAGGGATGGCACCGGTGGAAGTGTTTGAGGATGCCATGGAGTATTTATCAGAGGGCCTGAGCTCCCTTGGGGGGCCCAAAAGTTTTAGGAGTGAGCCATTGGTGTCCAAATTGGGTAATAATTACGTGCATCAGCTGGAAGGCTCCTTGTACTGCTGCAAAAGCAATGGTATGGTGCATTGGCGGTGGGCAGAGCCAGCCACAGCGCTATATGTGTGGTGTTTCGAACCATCTTCGAGCCATCTTCGAGCACTCTCACCTTCTGGACCGGAACACACATGAGTTCCAGCACCGAATACGCAATTGACCTCTGCGCGCGCCCCACAAGATCCCAGTCCGTGTCCCTACCATTCTTGTTCTTCCTATCGACGTGTACTACCTTTGAAGCGATCTTGGGTGCGACGGCGAGAGCTGGCCAGCATCTACCAGCCCCACGGACACATGCACCTCATGTGTAGCCAGCAGTATATACGTTTGCAAATTTGAGGTGCGCGCGCATCTCATCTTAGCGGGAAGGGAAGCTTTCGACGACATCTCTTGACTATCTCGTCCAAGTTTTCCTCTTCAGTCTTGTCCAGAATCCCATGTCTCACGAGGAAGTCAAGGAACACCACTGCGCAGTTGGGCTTGAAATGGAACTGCCTCAGCTCAGCCATAGCCTCGTCTAGCGTCATCAAAAAGAACTTCTCAACCTCGTTGTCAACAGGCACTGGCACAGTCTCCCGGTCAAAGGGCAGGTCGTAGATATACTGAAGCTCTGGTTGCGCAAAACAGTCATCAGCTTCATATTTCCCCGGGGTAACACTGTAGTAATAGCTGATCTCACCTGCAGGCTGGATATGTTCCTTCACGTAACTCTCTTGAATTCCAGCCTCTTCATAACTCTCCTTTACGACGGTCTCCATCACACCATACGGATAGCCAAGGCCACCTGCAATTGTGTTGTCCAGCATTCCTGGGAACGTTGGCTTCGATAGAGACCTCCGAGGGATCCAGAATTCATACCCACCACTCTTGGAGATGCTGGGAGGGATGTATCCATTCACGTGTATGCCGTACATCACCACGCCGATCAGCGGACAGAATGATCGCTCCAGCATCATATAGGGGGTGGATTCAGGGTAATATACCGTATACAGTTCATCCCTCCACCCTCTCAGGGAGTCAATCCTGTCGAGCTTCCTCAGTTCAGCGGCAACGTGGTTGAGTGCGACATTGCGTTGCTCCACGGTGGTGAGCGATTCATTGATCGAGATTGATTGGTCCTTGAAGTCAAACACGTCAGTGAAATGTCTCAAGCTGGCCTCCACAAAGGGTGTAATGTACCCGATGATTTGCTTCTTGTCGTGAGTATAGAGGGCAAAGAGCTCTGTTGGGATCTCTCCATAAGGAAACGAATCAAGAGTATCGATGATGGGCAGAAGAGTCGTCATCTTTATCGATTCCGTGGTGCGCTTGGTAACGGGGCGTTCACTGTCAGTATTTCGCTCGATCGTCAAGGACGTTGTTGTATCGGCTCGAAAAGGGACGAAGAAGTTCGTCTTTTCCGGGTCTGTGTAGTGGGAATAACATACCTAGCGCCTTGCATAGCCGTGATCTGAAGCCTATAAGCTGTTCGCATCAGTAAGCTCTACTTCCTCCCATACGTTCAGTCCCAGTACTCGCACACTGTATCCCAGCCGGGTAACATTCTGACCGTTGGCGGCGGTTGCGCGAAATCTCGAAACGGGCACGTCAGAAGAGGACATGGACATGGACTACTACTACTACTACATGGGGCATTTATAGCACGCTTTGCCCATCAGTTTTCCCTTAGAAGAAGGCCATCAGCGCCACAACACCGGCAGCAGCATAGACGAATCTCAGGTCGAGATCGAACAAAAGCGATGGGGAGGCTGCACTCACTTTCCCGGACCCCGTGTTCGTGGCACTCGGAAGAGTCAGCTCAGCCTCGGACTCGGTGGACACTGTAGCCGAGACCCACGAGTTCAAGTCCTGCGCACTGATCAACTCGTCGATACTAGTGGAGTTGGAGACAAAGACGGTTGCAGTGCCCTGCGAGTCAAGCACCAAGCCTCCAATCATGGTGGAGCCCACTTCTCTTTGGATCCACCCTTGGGCCTGGATTCCGGTGCCAATATCAGCAATCCCCTGGTAGTCGTGGATTGTCGTGTACAGATGCGAGGACTCAGTGCTGTTCATCACCTCAAAGATATCAAACTCGCCACATCCCGTGGCCCAACATGAACAGTTCTCATTCGTTGGGTACTGTGCAGTTCTTGGGATGTGTGCATTCAAAAGCCAAATAGCTGGGAGGTCATAGTAACTGTACGAGGATGAGTTTGCCTTTGACTCGGTAGGCATGGTGAACTCGAACAGGAACAATTTGGTGGTGCCGTAAAAGCCGTGGAACGCTGGAATGCCATCTCTGTACACACCACAGTCCTTCTTAAAGCCCGAGGCCTCACATGAGATGTTGGAAAAGATGATGAATTCCTCATCGGAATGGATCTCGGTGCCATTGGCCAGCACAGTGGATTCTGTAGCCGATGAGATACCATCGGCGCCAGCGTATGTCAGGGCCTTACCCAAACAGTCGGAAGAATCCCCGGCAGCGGTCAAGAAGGTTATGTTTTCAGAGGTTGCCTCGGCGGCGTTGTAATAAGCCAATCTGTTCCAATCGCTCCCGCTGTCATCACCAATCGTGAAGTTATCTGCAACGTAGTATGCGAATTTGCTAAGGCTGAGTGGGCCACGGAAATGCACGGACACTTCCTCGTCGAGGGGAGAGTTCGGGCCACTAAACAGCGTTCTCTTGTCGTTCGCAGCAAGCTCACATGAACATGAACTCGACGAGTCCAACTTGCTCACATGTTTATAGTAACCCTCGAACCCAAAGTTGTCAAAGGCCAGAACTCCTTGTTCATCATAGAGAGCGCGCTGAGCCGTAGCCACGGTACACGCAAGGGACACCAGTGCCAAGTTAAAGGAAAGCTTCATCGCTGTGGTCTTGGTATTCTGCTGGGTTGTGGCGTCTGCGTGACGGAAGTTGGCTGCTGCCCGGTTTTGGAGATGGGATTTCCGGGCATTTAAACATGACGACGTGCGGGAGAGCTGGGACAAAAGAAGGCGCAGCACTGAGGCTGGGAGGAAAAGTGCAAGCAGACCAGGCAGACCAGGCTCCTGCCGGGAAACAAACGTTGCTCCGGAAGCTGCGGAGTGGGCCTGTAGCAGACGGGCTGCACCTGCGCAGCGGCACAGTGCCACCGAGTGCTTGGAACCTGAACAGAAACAGCCAACCGGTCCAGGCTGAAGTCGAGCACGCGCAGCCGGGCCCAGATCTCGTTGCCCTGGCAACGCAGATTGCGAATGGCTGTTTTTATGTTTTTTTGTTTTTGGTTCTCGTCCTGTGCCCCTTGCAGATCTGAGGGACCGGCAGAGGATTTCTTGACATTCAGCCTGGACATTCAGCCTGTACATTCAGCCTGGACATTCAGCCTGGACATTCAGCCTGGACATTCAGCCTGGGCCGGTTCAGAGGCCGTCTACTCTACCGTCTACTTTGAGGGACCGGCAGAGGATTTCTTGACATTCAGCCTGGACATTCAGCCTGTACATTCAGCCTGGACATTCAGCCTGGACATTCAGCCTGGACATTCAGCCTGGGCCGGTTCAGAGGCCGTCTACTCTACCGTCTACTTTGAGGGAGCACAGTGCAACTTGCAAGGTCAATCCGTACTAGATCAGATTGGCTTCAGAAGACAGCCACCATTACCCACACAACGATGGCATACACTGCCATCCCGAGGAGACTCCACCCACAATACTGGCTGAATCGCATGCGTTCCTTGTCATGCTTCCGAACAAGTTGGCCCACCAAGGAGTCGCCGTCAAGTGCACCCACAAGCGTGATCTCGTCACTGTGCCCCCGTACGACAGACTCACTAAACTTGTACTGAGAATCGAGTCTCACCGACTGCAAGAACAGCCACCAGTTATAGAACCACAGGAAAGGGCACAACATACCGTAGAAAAAGACCTATGGTTAGTGTCACATGGTAACAGCATCGCATCATCCCAACTCACTGTCTTCATCACTCCTTGGAAGGATCTTTGGTAACAGCATCTTTCACAGTAGCAATAGAGATCTTTAGGACCTTCCTCCACGTCTACTGCACACTGGTCTGTCTTTCTCTGCTGGGGCATCGACATTTCTCCGGCCTGACATTACTCTCCCCCCCGTCCAAGAGGGCCCGTTGAGTCCTTTAAGTATACAACTTTGAGACATCCGCAATACCTCCTAATTTGGTCAACACAATGGATGAGTTCCAAAAAAAATAATGTCGGATGAAACATTCACTACACGCCTCAATGGAAAAACACGACACGCAGATCGTTCTGTTCATGTATGCACCCGTTTCCTGGACTCATCCCTTTCTTCCATTTTACGTTTCTGCTTGGCCCGGTATTTCAACAGAAACTTCTCCATATAGGTCTCCACAAACACCTTCACCTTCTTTCGTTTATCACTCTCCATCTTCTCACCGGGCTTCTTTGAAGGATCCTTCTTGAATTCCTTCTCACTCAGCTGCAAACAGATCTCCTTACCACATGTCTTCACCTCATCTTGAATCTCTTCACGATATCTCTTCAACATGTTGGGAACTTCCTGCGCAAAGAATCTCGTCCAACGTTTTTTCAACTCTTCCTCTGTATATCCAGACTTGTTCAGCTTCCTCAGCTTATACTGCAATTTCTTTGCCCTTTTTTCCTCTTCTAGTCTCTTTTCTTGCTCCATCTTCTCTAGCCTTTCCCTTTCAACACGTTTAGCATTCTCGATGATGCTAGCCAGGTCACTTTCTCCTTTCTGCTTTGCACGACGCTTTTCCCTCTCTTCATACTCCTTTTGTTTCTTGCGTTCCTCTGCTTGCCTTTGCTGTCTCGCTTGATCTCTCTCAAGTTTCTCATCTGTGGATAACGCGATAGGCTCTTCCCAACTCGACTCTCGGGTTTCACGACTGAAATAATACGTACGCCCTTCATCATCTGTTGTGGCAACCCATCCATATTTCCATTCGGGTTTCCTCCATTCTTTTTTAGGAGATTCGGACCGTTCAGCTGATGAATTCTCATGGTGTCTTCTTCCAATGCTGAGCTGTTCTTTCGTAACAGTTCTTTTCGCAATACGCTTATATTCCTCGAAATGAGACCATTGTTCCAAGAGGTCCTCGCAGCATGATTTGATTTCATCGGACTCGGTCGTTTTCAGAACTTCCTCCACCGTTGGAATCACACGAGCCTTTCTTAAGAAGTCTTTGGAAACGACCCACGATTCGAGGAACTTGAAAAGGCGCAGCATCAGTTGATCATCAACTTCGAACCAGCTCCTATCAGAGTTGTCGTAACTGAACTTGAAGATACGCCCAAATGCTGGAAACCCATGCAAGTATTTGGCCTTTTGTAGCACAGCGTCAGATGACAGTTCCAGCCTCTCAACAAGCTTCTCGGCAATGATAGGATCCTCCGTCTGGAGAAGAGCTCCCATGACATACTTTACCTCATGAATCTCGATTGGTCTCATCACTAGAGAGGTCACATACTCGACGTTGATGTTATTGTCCGACTTGGAAACTTTTTCACCTCGAGCCTTCATTGCTTTCAAGAACTCTTGCTCATCTTCAATGCTGGAACCTAGCGCGTTCGAGATAGATTGTGGTAGCAGCGATGCTGCCTCTGTCTGTGTCTTGCCACCGATGAAACCGATACAGTTGCGTTCGCCACAGTAACAGGACTGAGCGTTCGCACCATACCGGTCAACGTTATAGTTAAACGTGAGCTCTTCACCAGCAACGATGCGTCTCTTGGCAAATATTCCCATCTTGAGCTTCTCCCCAACGACCCACTTTTCCACATAACAGTTTGGATTGCATGAATGATTACAAAATCGACCCAATGAGCCCTTTCTCGTGGCATCGATGAACTCTCCCTTTTGAAGCATCATGAAATAGAAGTGCTTGATCTTCATGTGGTCATACTCTACCATACGCGACTTGAACGTCTTCTCATCGATAACTTCGCCGATATACTCGTACACAAGGGCATCCGCTTCTGTGGAGGCATCCACACGTAGCCCATAGCCCTTCTTCTCAGTTTGAAACACCGTCACTGGTGCATATTCACGTTTTTGAAACCTCTGATTCTGACAGTCATTCCCACAGGACCCCTCGTCGTTGATACATTCAACTTTTGTACCCCTATTGATACAATCCTCATCCTCACACGCATGGTTGACTCCCTCGTCCCATTCCTCGGAGCAAACACACGTCATGGCCTCCTGGCCGCTGGCACCGAGCTGCTTGTTTTGGTATGCACATGCTTCCAGCTCTGTGTAGTGCTCTCTTGCCTCGCTGGTCTTGTCCGCCGACTCCGAGTACAGAGGGACGCCCTCTGGCACGGTGTTCTTGACCTCGATCTGGTGCTCGAGGCGCTGTTTTGACGTCGCCTCTTCGAGAGCGGAGAACTGAGGTTCCACTTCCTCCGTCTGTGAGGAGATGGACTCCGTAGGGTCGTAGTTTTCGTCGCTATCCATTGCGGTGATGGCGTTGTGGGGCTTTTGACGGCGGCTCTTCGAGATTTCGAGATTATAATTGTGTTGGGGGCCTCGTCGCGCGCGCGCTGGCTCCGAATATTTGGTGATGTTCTGTTACACGAGCAACGGGCTGGTGGAAAGTAGGAATAGATTAGCAAAAGGTCTAAATAGCTGTTTCGCGCAAGCCTCTCATAGCCTCTCCAGTTGTCTTCTGACGGTGCTCATCGTCTTGCTGGATCCGTCGCAGTCGCCCACAGCCTGCAAGAGCCTCTCAACACGAGCAAACATCTCCTTGTCCACACAAGCACCGGGCTTGAAATTGGTATAACTCTTCTTCACCTGTTGTTTGTACTCGGACTGGGACTTATACATCACAAACTCACGCACTTCACGAGCCCTGAGAGAGACAAAGACCGTACGGCTCTGCTGATAGTAGTTCAAGTCTGCTCTCATTGCAGTGCTCACTTTGGATTCCAACTCCGGTGCCAAGGGACATGCCTGTAGGGCGAACCCAGGAGAAAAATCACTGATATATCCACATAAAGGAGCAAGTGGTTTTAGGGTTGTACTCTCAGCGGAATCGATAGTGTCGTATTCAACGTTCAACACGCTCACCGCCTTGATTGGGTCATACTCCAACGTGGTGCTAACAGGGCGCTGCATCAATTCCAATAGTTCACGTCTCTTTTCTGCAAGCCTCTGCTGTTTTGAAATGTTCGAATCACCAACTTTCAGCACATTGATTGCCGTTCTCTCGATATGTGGCAGTTTTGGAGTGGTTCTCTTCAATTTCCCCATGTTTTGAGTCAAGTCGAACGTGGACATTGTCCTTGGAAGAGAGTGTGGCTGTAACGGTTGAGCCTGAGAGACATAGACAGGCTTGTTCCAAGGGTATTCTTCGTATTCGGTACTTGGTGAAGGCGATCTGTACGATTGGACTGACCCATTTGAAGATGACGCGGAATCCAACGAGTTCTTCCAGCTCTGTAACATTTGGAAACCACGAGTCAGTGAAGATGAGAAGGATGAATGGCTATGTAGTGACGATGAAAGTTGCGCCATAGAGGACGATGTTGATAGCGGTTGAATCACCGATTGTCTTGAAGGTGTCATCACAGAAGCCGTAGCCATGGAACGGGAAGGAGTATTGGGTATTTCCCACCCTTTGTTGATTACCGATGGGGCTGGAGGGGATTGTCTTGAAGCGATCGGCATGGACGGCTTAATATGGAAGGTGTCCTTCAGTAATTTCGACTCTGTTTTCTGATCTTGGATCTTGAGTTCCACGTTGTATGGTAGTATCCCACTGATGATAAAAATGAGCTTTTGCACCACTATCGGACTCACAGCCATGATGACAACTCTGACGAGTTCCCTCGAATCATCCTCCACCAGTTGTTTTTTAACGCTGTTGACTATGGTGAGCAACGTTGTGAGGAACTTTGTGCCTATACTGCCTAGCCTCGCACCGTCTTTTATTTCGATCCAGTTGTTCACTTCATAGCACCAATTCTGAAATACCCCATCCACTTGTGTGATTCCCAGTAGCAGTCTTGGTATGGTCACGAGGCTACACAGGGAGGCTACCAGTTGCTTGAACAGGATGGCAATGTCGAGATAGTTCACCTGTGCATCCTTCTTACCCACATGGTTTTCAAGAAAGCTCCTTTGTATCACGTTTACATTACGCATGAGATGTGGCCAGTTTGGTACGATGCACTGTGCAAACTCAGCCACGGTAACAGGTATCACGATCCCAATGGCAAAGACTCTTTTACCAGCGGTGAAATGGCTTGAAACGAGCATTGAGTGTTTGAGGTCTTGCATCGACGAAAGAACATGGACTTTCACACGCCCCGTGTAGTGGAAGTCCTGGTGGATTGGGTTGCCAAACATGAACTCCAATAGTTCTGACGTTGTGTGTCTGTTGGCGAGCTTGGCATGAGGTTTGTCGAAATGGTGGTCCCTCGCCGAGTCGAACAATACACGGTGGTTGTCCCTTTGGATGATCTCGCCCTTGTCCTGAACCAGCAATATCCTGAAGTTGTGCTGTGCCAGCTGCGGTGCCAATATTGCGTTCGGCGTTCCGTAGAGCACCGTCCTTGAGTACGAGTCCTCATTGTTGTATGCGGGTCCGTTCTCCTGTGAGATGCTTGTCATCAGGAGCATGTTCGTGTGCCGGCCAGGCGAGCCGCTTGGGGGCGCAGCATCGAGGTCAACCGACCTGCTGTTGAAAAGGCGGCCCAGCATCCTGCGTTACGCTTGTCACTCTGTTGATGTTTCCGCGGTTGCGTTACACAGCCATTTGCAGTGTTTTCAGAGATTCCGTGCGATGAGACGAGAGATGGCGGCGTGAAACTGCTGACGAGACCTGAGGCGCAGACGGAGTGTGTGGGGCCCTTCAACCAAAGTCTCTGGTAAAACAAACCAGGTGTGAGCTTGGAAGCCTCGCGCCGGGGGGGGGGGGGTTATTTCGGGGGGGTCATGAGCGGCGCACGCGGGCCGGCCCATTCGAACACAGTCCCTGTGCGGAAAATTGCCTCTTCTGGACGAGGGCTACGATGGAGCTTTGGTTATGTAGGGTTAAAGGGCCCTGATCTGGCGGGTGAAGCTGCGGGATTGGAGCGGTGCTCTTGACAGGTGCTTCTAATGCTACTTACGATAAATTCCAAGTGGTAAATGGGGAATGTTTCAAGCAGAGCCTCGTTTCTTATATTCCGCTATACTTAAAGAGCTCCAGGATTTAATGCCAAATTCAAGAAATACAATTATTACTTGCCAATATACAGGCTTACTCTGATAGAGAACACCCGCTCCTCACTTTGAGCCTGCTCTTCGGAGCCCTCGACTACAGCTCGTTTAGAGCAACATTTTACTCTTAGTGCTGCAGTTTCGCATATTTCTCGTTTAGGTGTTATACGATCCCCGTTCATGCAACTTAACGTTGTCCCGTACTTGTCGTGCTTGTTCAGCCTTCAAACCACATTCACTCGGGCGCAAAAGCAGAAACAGCTCTCCAGAAACAGGTTTAACACCTTCGTCATACCACAGTACACAGCCAATATGTCGCTGCAGACTGCAATTGATAACGGCCACGCACGTCGTGCCGGTGGTGTCGAGAACTACTTTTGTATCCTACAACGTCAAAACATCTATAGAAATTTTATCGTGGTTGCCCGGTTTAACAAGCCTGTCAACGATGAGAGACGGCTGTCATACGCCCTCAGGTCTCTTTTGACCTCATACCCTATCCTTGCTTCCTCGATGGTCACAACAGACTATTCGGACCTGAGCGTACCGCGTCCAGTGCACGATTTTATAAAAGTGATGCAGACAGTCACCTTAGATGACATGTTACTGGCCTTGCCCCAGGAGATTCTAGATTGTGAGGACCCAGTGAAGCAATTGTCATTGTTGAGCAAAGTCGTTTGGAAGTATGCAGATGAGACCCCGATGTGGAAAGTGGCATATCTTGATGAATACACCCTAGTATACATCTCTAACCATGTCATGTCTGATGGTCAGACGGCAAAGAGTTTGATATCAAGGATTCAATCGTTGTATAATGAGGTTCCAGAGCGGTATGAACAAGATGAATACCTTTTGCAATATGAGTCTGACTACAAGATACTTCCAAAGCTTCCTCCTCCAATCGATACGGTGGTCAGTTATACACCACCTTTGTCCTTTCTGCCAGGATACTTCGTTAACCGGGCCATAGTTGGTAACTTGTGCTTCAGCAAAACTATCGCAAGCCGTGATGATACACATTCGTACCGCATCATCCACATTGATTCTGTTACACTCAAGTCTTTGTTGAAGAATTTGAAGGCACATGGTTCGACACTCACACCATACATCGTCACTGCTGTGTTGAATGCAATGTATCAAGTTGTTCTGCAATCGTCATGGCTCAAATTGATGGATGTTGTTATCCCATGTGATTCTCGTCAGTTCATCCCCGGCGGGCCTAGAGATGAGCTCACATTCGGGGCCAATACCGCTGGCAGCCATTTCTGGTACCCACCAATCAAACAACACTCCTGGAGTAATGTGAGCTACACACAAAAGTTCTTCAACTATTGCAAAAACTCACAATCTTACCTCTATGGATTGGGTATTCTCATCACGGATTTCATCTCTAGGCGGTCCAACCTGGACAAATTGATCGAGGGTGCCACAGTGAACACTAAGAGATCCGGCGTGAATTTCTCCAATATCGGTGTCATTCAACAAAGTGAAGGTGAGTATGAGATTGAGGATGTCATATTCTCGAAGAATTCACAGGGTACTATCAACAGTTTCAGCATGAGTGCATGCACGGCTAAGAGCGGGATGAACCTTGTACTGACGATGGTGGATGGCACTATCACCAGTGAGCAGTTTGACAAAGTGGGTACCATCTTGGAGGCAAACATCATCAGTATGGCATAGTCATATAGGCTTGTATTTGGGATAGAGCAGAGAGTCTTAATCAAACCACCAGCTTGGTGAATTCCGTGCCACCAGTGGACGGCACTTGCAACCAATTTCTTTCATCGTAGATTGCGTTGCCATCAATGACATGGAAGGCATAGGCATATCGAGACTTATCACTCAGGTTAGGGTTGGATCTGTGCAGCACAGAGTGGTGAATAAGGATGAGTGACCCTCTACGACACTGCTGGAGTTTGTACCCCTGTTCTGTGTTGTCATAGCTCTCCTTCAGTCCCTCAATACCAATGAACTCTGTGGTGGTGCCACCTTCAATAGCTTTACGAACGAAACGCTTTGCGATGGGGTTGGTCTTATGAGAACCTGGAAGATAGCTTAAGCAGCCATTAGTCTTTGTACAGTCCTCCAAGGCAATCCAGAAGCCGACAGCGGTCTGCGGTTCCGTGTAGAGAAAGACAGCATCCTGATGCGAGGGAACCTCGCCACCAATTTCTGGCTGCTTACAGATGATCATGGATTGAAGAACGCGAGGGTCTGCAAAACCAAGCTTCTTGCAGATCAAAGCAGTCTTCTCACTGACTGTGAACTTGAGGAAACGGGGGTCTAGGTGCAAGCCATGCCCGATTTTGTTGATGGACTTGTGCTTCTCTTTTATGAGCTTATCGCCTTCGAAAGCACCAGGCTCTAGGAAGAAAGACACCTTGTCGCTGCTGTCAAGGAAGTAATCATCACCGATGTGTGAATCACCGATTTTAGAGCCTGTGGTGAACTTTGTCATGGGATGCGTGGCTATGTCCAGGCCGTCGATAAGCGTCTGTGTAGCGCTCAGAATCTCATCCACCTCCGCGTCTGAGAGGAAGCCGTCGATGCACAGACAGCCCTCATCATAGAACCGTGCAGCCTGCTGCTCCGTGAACTGGAAGTCAGTCATGAAGTTCGACAGTAGGGAGGGATTGAGTCCCGACTTTATCGGGCGGTGATCAGCTCGGTGGCCAGGGAGGGGGGCAGTCTGCAGCGCCACTGATTTTAGCCGCTGGGAGAACCAAAAGTAGCGGACCAAACAATAATTGCATCGGCCTCCTCATCAAAGACAACAAAACCGGAGTTCTCACACCACGCGCAGCATTCCAGCGACGCAATGGACGCCACAGTGAAGGAACTCATTCGCTACGTCGTGCGTGGGTTCTACGGCCGGCCCTACGTGCTCATCGTGGACTCCGTGCTCGTGCACTCGGTGCTCTCGGAGGATGATCTTTCACACCTACTGGGAATACAGCGCAAGGAGCTCCGCTCGCTGTGCAACAGGCTGGTCGATGACCGTCTGCTCACTGCGTACGTGCAGAGAGAGGAGGCACCGGCGGGAATGCGCCCCATAACGCGCACCTATTATTTCATCCATTATACAGAGGCTATTGACGGAGTCAAATGGAAGGTCCATCAAGTGGTACAGGGGATCCAGAAGGACCTGAAGGCGGATGCAAGCCCACAGGGATACATCTGTCCCGTGTGTAAGACGAAGTACTCACAGCTGGACGCCATGGCACTACTGAACTTTGAAAAGAATGAGTTCGTATGCTCGCTTTGTAATGAGCTGTTGATTGAAGATGACAGCGGGAAGATCGCTAAGGAGAACCAGGTCAAGTACTCCAAGCTGATGAAGCAGCTAGAGCCTCTCATCAACTACCTTCGTAAGATCGACGAGCATACTATTCCCGAGAACAACTTTGAGACGGCACTCCAGAAGATGATACCCGCCGTGGCAACCACAACGGCATCGTACACGGTGTCCACACTTGGAAAGAACTCCAAGATGTTTGACCGCAATTCGTACCTGAACAATGCGTCGTCAATGGTGGCAGGTGCCAGATCTCAGGCTACGCTACACGTCAACATTTCCACCGATGGCGATGACCAACAGAGAGAGAAACAGGCTTTGGAGCAGGAGGAAACTAGAAAACAGAACGCGTTGCCCTCATGGCACGAGGAGTCCACCATTGGGAAGTCGCTTGGTAAGCTGGACCACGACGAGGATATTGTGCCAGACCCCGTGAAGAAAGAAGTGAAGCAAGAGGTTAAGAAGGAAATCAAACCGGAGAAGAGACAGTCTATAGTGGCCAACACAGAAAACGGCGAAGTGGACAAGGAGGCAGAGGAGGCGCTTGCAGCATACTATGCACAACTTGACGAGAAAGCCAAGGAGGATGATGAAGAGGAGGATGAAGAAGAAGAAGACGAAGAGGAGGCAATGGATGAGTTTGAAGATGTTGATGTCGTGGCGAGCGCACCAACGGCCGCAGTGGATCAAAAAGAGGACATTGTGGAGGAGTTGGAATTCGACAGTGATGAGGAGTAGCATGCACTGACTATGAGCATATAATACATACATTGGTCAGTTTTACCTCTACAACCCATTAGACGTCGTATCAATTTACCATTATCCAGAGGATGAAGAACACCAGCAGAACACCAAAAATCTTCATGTAGAGCCACCTATTATTGCTCACGTTGTTGAAGTACTTGAGCAATTCTCTCTGTGCACCCATGATATTCATGTCAATGTCCTCCACGTTGTGCTCAATGCGCTGTACTTGCTCACTTTGCTCGCTCACCATCGAAGCGAGCTGCTGGAAGAGTTGTCCCACCTGATTGATCGACGACTCAATCGTCTCCACTGCACGACTTCTATCCTGGAGGTATTCTTGTCCTTGCTCCTCTAGCAATTGCAACTGCTGGTCCTGTGGCAGTGACAGAAGGGCCTGATTCTCAGCACCCTGGGTCTCCTCCAACAGGAACGGGTTATCTCCCGTAGTTGCTCCTGACAATGCAGAGTTCTGCAGAGTGGAGAAGAAGCGCTCTTTGCGGGTCTTATTCTCCAACTCCGTCTGCTGGCGCGTTTCGAGCACATGCTTAAAGTTTCCGCTCACATTCTTCATCTTTGTGTTCAATAGCTGCACCACATTACTCGAGTTCTTTTTCATGTCGCCACTTGATCCAGAGGCGCCACTCTGAAGGAACTCCTGCAGCCCTTTTAAAGACTTTTCGATCTTGAATATGTCCTGCTTGATCACATAGGTGAGCTCGGATATCTCCACCGGCTTATCGTCGAACAATGGCTTCTTCTTGGCCAAGAGCGCCAGCTTTCCAAGCAGCTCCGACGTGTGTGCAATGTCCTTCGCAATTCGAGAAGCGCGTAGTTGGAACTCGGACTTACTGAGCGGCTGAGCAGGCTGTTGTGGCAGTTTGGCGACACGCTTGTTGAACGACGACACGCACTGCTGAAATTCCACCGTGCGGTCCTGGATGCTCGTGCTCGCTCGCGGCGTATAAAGCTGTGCCATCACTCTTTGATAAACTGCCGTGTAGCCTGCAAAGTAGGCCGTCGAAATTACCGCCAGCGCTACGAGTTGTGCCGCTGCTGGCTCGCGCGGTTTCCTTTTGTTGATGTGGCAACTTCCGGTGCCGTCCGCCCCCCTCGGAACTTTGCTCAAGCCCACAAATTTTTTTTCTGGAGATGAATGTCATGATGAGCTGATGGAGGATCGCACGCTGGCAAAGAGAAATCGGCACTATGTCTAAGAGAGCGGCCGAGCAGACAGGCTCTCCGAGAAATACAGCATCCAAGAACGCCTCAGATGCAGTGCCTCATGCCCAGGCTGCAGAGGGCAACGACATTGAGATGGGTGAGTTTGAAGATCCATACAGCGATGAGTTCGACTCTGAAGAGGATATTGTCGAGGTCGACTCCGCTGAGGATGACGATGAGGGTGAGGATGCACAGGATGTGATTGCCAAGGATGAGCAGCAGGAACAAGATGAGTCTACGCTGTATCTGCCGCACAGGTCTAGGCCATTGGGACCAGATGAGGTTCTCGAGGCAGACCCTACCGTGTACGACATGCTGCACAATGTGAACATGCCTTGGCCTTGTTTGACTCTTGACATTCTCCCCGACCACTTGGGTGATGAAAGAAGAAACTTCCCGGCATCTCTGTACGTGACAACAGCGACGCAGGCACAGAAGAAGAAGGACAATGAGTTGATTGTGCTCAAGCTCAGTCAATTGGCCAAGACCCTAGTCAAGGATGACGAGGAGGAGGAGGACGAAGATGATGATGACTTTGACGGTGAGCCAGTGATGGAATCCGAGACACTCCCACTCCGCGACACCACAAACAGAATCAGAGTATCTCCCCACGCCGCAGTCACTGGCGAATATCTCACAGCCACTTCGAGCGAGAACGGTGAGGTTCTCATTTACGACTTGAGCTCACAGTACAAATCCTTTGACACTCCAGGATTCACGATCCCAAAGACTGCCAAGAGACCGGCCCACACCGTGAAGAACCATGGCAACGTGGAAGGATACGGCCTTGACTGGTCCCCACTCATCAATACCGGTGCCTTACTCTCAGGAGACTGCAGTGGCCGCGTGTTCTTGACAAACAGAACCACATCGAGCTGGGTCACGGACAAGACACCATTCACCGTGGAGAACAATGCATCCATTGAAGACATTCAGTGGTCGAAGGCTGAACAGACTGTGTTTGCCACGGCAGGCACTGACGGACACATTAGAATCTGGGATACGAGATCCAAGAAGCATAGACCAGCCATTAGTGTTGTGGGCTCCAAGACTGATATCAACGTTATTTCATGGTGCGAAAAGATCAACTATCTGCTTGCGTCTGGTGATGATGACGGGAAATGGGGCATCTGGGATTTGAGAAACTTCAAGCCAGGTGCTACTCCATCTCCAGTTGCCCAATATGACTTCCACAAGTCTGCGATTACGTCGATCTCGTTCAACCCACTTGACGAGTCCATCGTTGCCGTGTCTTCTGAGGACAACACCGTCACGCTATGGGACCTGTCAGTTGAGGCAGACGATGAGGAAGTGAAGCAGCAGAAGTCTGAGACAAAGGAGCTCGAGGAGATCCCACCACAGCTGCTCTTTGTCCACTGGCAGAGGGATGTGAAGGATGTCAAATGGCATAAGCAAATCCCGGGTGCGCTCATTAGTACGGGCACGGACGGCCTGAATATCTGGAAGACGATCAGTGTTTAAGCATAGAGGATTAATGAATTGGAGATATTGTAGATTTCGGTTGAGCGATGGTTTAGAGTTGGTGGACGTTATCGATATATTCGACAATCTCATCACCGGCAGCCAAAAACATCCCAGGCCAACTACGTACTTACTACTAATGGTCACAGAAGAAACAGAATACTACAATAAGCTGGGAACAGCCACCGAGTACATCCAGCAGCAGACGAAGAACTTCAAGCCACGTGTGCTCATCATCTGTGGATCAGGACTTGGGGGTATTTCTTCGCTGATCTCCGACTCCATCACCGTTCCGTACGCTTCGATCCCTGGATTCAAGACTTCGACTGTTCCAGGACATGCTGGACTACTTGAGTTTGGCTTCATAGGCTCTAATAAAGTTCCAGTGGTTTGCATGGTGGGGAGATTGCACTTCTATGAGGGATACGAATTGGAGGATGCCACGTTTGGCGTGAGAATAGCGAAGCAGTTGGGATGTGACACGATCTACGTGACCAATGCCGCCGGTGGTGTGAGAGAGGGATTTAAGCCGGGTGATCTCATGGTTATCAGTGACCACGTCTACTTTGCTGGATTTTCTGGGTCCCATCCACTTAGGGGTCCAAACCTGGCCCTGCTGGGTCAAAGATTTGTGCCTATGAGTGATGCATATGACCACCAGCTACGTAAGCTCTTCTTCACCAGCGCGCAGAAGCTTGGAATCACTAGAAATATTCACGAGGGAACATATTTCTTCGCTGCTGGTCCAACGTTTGAGTCAAGAGCTGAAGTCCGGGCCATCAGAACGCTTGGCGGTGATTCTGTTGGAATGAGTACTGTCCCTGAGGTGATTGTTGCTAGACACGCAGGTCTTCGGGTATTTGCACTGAGTCTGATTACGAACTCGTGTGTCGATAACGCTCCACCTGGTGCATTGGAAGAGGATCCAGCAGCCATGGACGAAGGGATGGCGTCACACGCTGAGGTCCTTCAATACGCCAACGAAGCGTCAAAGGACGTTGAGAGAATCATCGAAGAGGCCATCAACTCAATTTAGAAAACACTACACGTATTAGAAGTCATCCATTTTTGCAAAACTAGTCTATTCGTCAATCTGACCAGCACTTTCCCATTTACCGTCAATGCTCTCTCGCCACAAAGTCACCTTATTATCACCCCCAGAGATTGCCAAAATGTTACCGGACAAACTCCAGCTTGCTCTCCAGACAACATCTGGGAACTTGTCCGTTGACAGGAACTGTTTCTTCCATGTAGCACCTGGCTTGTCCTGAGTCCAGATGATCACCGTGCGATCTTGGGACGCTGAGGCAATATAAGAACGCACAAGCACACTCGGCGACCACGCAACATCTCTGACCCAGTCAGTATGACCCTCTAGTGTGTGCTCAATGACATAAGTCATTGCCTCTGGAGAAAACTTCCAAATCTTCACCAAGTTGTCGCACCCACCAGACACAAATCTGCGCTCCTGTGACTGCTTCTCTGTCGTGTCAATAACAGAGGCAGCAGCAACGGGTGGCGCCCAAGTGGCGCTGTTCACACCGATAGCATGCGCGTTGTCAATGACGATGGAAGAAGTTGTGCCATCCTCTCTGTATTCGACAATGGAGATCTTGCCATCAGAGGATGTAACAAGCAATTGTGCCCCATACTCATGTGGGGCCCATGAAACGCTATTCACGCTTGCCTGGTGAACGGTGTGCTCGGAGATGATTGTCCACTTTCCTTGGTCCTCCTTCCAGATCAATACCTTACCATCATAGGAGGCAGATGCAAGAATGACGCCAAATTTAGGGTGGGCCCAGCTCACTTGCCACACTGGGCCGTCGTGGCCTCTGAGGGTCTCGACTAGCTTGTGCTCCTCGTCGGTGACCTCAAAGATCTTGATCGACTTGTCTGACGAGCACGTCGCCAAACGCTTGCCGTAGTAGTCTAGCACCGCGTCATGAATGAGGTCGTCGTGTGCGTTTCCAATGGTCACCTGTGAGTTAGTATGTGAGTCCATTGAGAGAGGGGTCGACTCACCATCTTGCTGCTGCGCCAGTGGATCTTTGCGTGTTCTGCTTTTGATGTTTACACGTTCGAGTTTCTCGAGTTTTGAAGATTTGGGTATAGAGATCGCGAAAATTACCTAAAATAACCTCATGGGGGGGGGGCTCCAGCTTTGCAGTGGAAGGATTCTCGGGCGGTGAGGTGGTGAGCAATTGACGTGTTATCAGTTTTGAGAAGGACGATATATCATATCACGAATCTTCCGATCTTCCGATCGTCCGTAGTGTCAAGTTGCTGAAGACGAATATGAAATGTACACACCCCAGGAGCGCAATCATTGCCAGGAAGTAATCACGTAGTAGTAGTAGTAGTAGTAGCAGCAGTAGTAGTAGTAGTAGTAGCAGTAGTAGTAGTACAGGTACTACCTCTGAGAATATGGATTTGTGGATAAATATATGTAACAAGAGAGAAACTTCCAACCTGTAAGCTCTCCCCAGGTATTAATGTCTCGCAGAGACATACCGTTGAGAACGCACCAGTTTTTATGAAGTTTCTGATCTTATCGCCCATGTGACACCTTCTCTTTTAGCCGACCTTTCGCTAGTCTTCCTTCATCAGCTCTCCTCTCAGAAGGTTGATGTCTTAACCTTGGAGGGCCAATCCCTTCTTGATCTCAGCAATGGCCAGACCTGGGTTCAAACCCTTCGGGCACGTTCTTGTACAGTTCATGATGGTGTGACATCTGTACAACGACATGGAGTTCTCCAACATCTCTCTTCTGACGTGGCCCGCCTGGTCTCTCGAGTCGATCAACCATCTGTACGCCTGCATCAACACGGCCGGGCCCAAGTACTCCTGCTGATTCCACCAGTAGGAAGGACAACTCGTTGAGCAACACGCACACAAGATACACTCGTACAGACCGTCCAACTTCTTTCTGTCGGCAATGGATTGCAAGTTCTCCTTACCATCCTCAGGCAGGGAGTCACGCTGGAGGAAAGGCTGGATAGACTTGTACTGCTTGTAGAAATGCGTCAAGTCAGGCACAAGGTCCTTGACGACGAACATGTGTGGGAGTGGGTAGATCTTTGTGGTGGAAGAGGTGTTGGTGTCGATACGACACAGGCACGCAAGTGTGTTGCGACCGCCAATGTTCATGGCACACGAGCCGCAAATACCTTCACGGCATGATCTTCTGAATGTCAAAGTGGAATCCTGCTCGTTCTTGATTTTGATCAGGGCATCGAGGATCATAGGACCACACTCGTTGAGGTTGACCTGGAACTCCTGTAGCTTTGGCTTGACCTCTGGCTGGTCTGGAGACCAACGGTAGATTTTGAAGGTCTTGATAGCTGGCGCCTGCTCTGTGGCAGTGGCGAGGCCACGGGACAGCAGTGATCTCACACTGAGGAGACGTCTGGCAAACATTGCGATGTGTGTGGGCTTGCAGGGAGTTGATGAGGCGAGAAAAGACAAAATTCCACTAGCCCAGCAGCTCACATCTGACGGTCATCGGCCCCGTACTGCGGACTGGTAGGCGCCGCACTCGCCGATAGAAAAGCTCCGGGTTCGCGGGTCAGCAGGAATCATTTTCTCGTCTGCTCATTGGCCAGCTGACGGCTGGTGTCCAGAGGTGGTTCTGCTGCGGCGCATACCACCCCCGGGGCACCTGTGTCCCATTGCGGACAATTCGGTGGTGACAAGCGCGTTGCGCTGCGTTGCGCTGCGTTGCGGACCAGAGCAGAGTGAGCGTCGCGGAAGGGCCGACTCGTTCCAACGTCCCTAGACTCACAGTCCACTACAACCTTGTGTGTTGGCATCGAATGGTGCTTTACGCCGTGCGTGGCTCGGACCTATGGGCCAGGCCTGTTCGCGTTTGACACCCAGATGACAGCAGGACCTCCCGCTAGGTTGGGATACGGCTATCCGCCTGTACTGTTAATAGGCAGGGGCATAGGTAGCAGGGCTAGAAGTTCCAGCCTCCAGAGTCCAACGTACGGTGAAGTCCGAGAGCCCGCTTCGCTGCCTCCTATCAACCGCCCTCCAAATTGATGTGTCGTAATCAAAAGATCTCGACAGAGTAAGGCAATGATACATAAACACGCTTATAGAGAGCCCACTATGTATTTTATGTACATACTACACTTTGCGGATCTCCGATATTTCGAGCATACCCTTCAATGTTTCCAGCAAGGACACCTCAATATCAGACTCCTCACTATCTTGATGGGATCCCCTCTTCACAGCAGCTTTATCCCTGGAGACCAGATATCCACGGATAATCATCAGGATGAACACTGAAGCTGCATAGCAGCATCCACAGTAAATTGCTGGGTTTCTGTATTGAGAAGGATCAGAGCCATTGGTTGAATTTCCCCTGAGTTGGATGCTGATGAGAGGTGAGACAATGCCGAACATCCCCATGAATACCCATGTCATGGAAAGAACGACATTCATCTTTCTCAAACCAACAACCCTGGCAGCAATGGATGAAATAACAACCCAGATAGTCCCCATAAGTCCTCCTTGGATGAGGGCAAACGCCACGGCAGTTGCAAAATTCCGTGCAGGAATCCACATAGCAAAGCAGAATATCGCCACCATGGTGTGGCATACAATACTGGTGGACACTGGTCCTGTTCTATCGGCAATTCTTCCAACGACGGGGCGACCAACAAAGTTCCCGAGTGAGATCATACTTGACACAATGGCAGATCGGTTCTCAGTGTATCCAAGTGAGATGGTGAAATCAGAAAGACTGTACAGCAGACAGACATAGCCGAGCAACGCAGTGCATAGGTATAGCACAAACATTATGAACACGGGATCCACAAGCATGCGATTGTCCCAGACTGTTGCGGCAAGCTGCGCGCTCTTGCCCCTCTCTCTAATGAGCGCCACACCAACAACGTTGCAGAAGGCACACATGATCGCCTGGATGATCAATGCCCAGCGTAGACTGAGGTTTCGGATCATTGCCTCAACACCCAGGTTGAAGACAATACCTCCCATTCCAGATCCTCCTACAGCGATACTTTGTGCGAGAGCCCTTCTTTCCCTAAACCACGGTGGCAGCACACTCACAGAAGGGATGAAGTTGATCCCCAGGCCAAGGCCGATGAGCAAACCTTGAGAACAATAGATCTCCCATCGCTTGACACTAAACGCTGCGAGCATCGTACCAAGGAACTGAAGAACGGCACCGATGCCTACTGTGGGACGAACACCAACCAGCTGTACACTTCTTCTAATCAGTGGTCCTAGGAGCATGCCCGTACCAAAGGCAAGGCCGCCAATGGCGGCATAGTCGAGCTTGTTTGCACCTTTGAACTTGTTATGCTGGAGGTAGTTGGCCAGGTACACAGAGTAGCCGGCGTTAGCACCCCAAGTGGCAAAGTTGAGGAACCAGCATCCAATCATGACAAACCAACCGTATCCGCCGTCGGGCACCTCAATCACTTCATGTCTCTCTAATGCGTGGCTCTCCTGCTTGTTGGCATCTTTCTCCAAGTCCATGTCCCCGAGCCCCAGTCTTTTCATGTGAAGAGATGGGGCTTTGAACAAGGTGCAGGTGGCCAAAGCGTCCCTCTTAAGCAGCCAGCACATTGAGCCTGTAGAGCCGCTAGCAGTGGTGTCCTGCGCCGACCGTTTAGCTCTGCGCGCGGTGACTCGGGGCTGCAGGTCTCGCTAGGCGGACTTAAGAGGGCTTTCTCGGCGCTCAGGCCCCGAAGGGGAATTATCCCCGGCTAACACGACAATGCCTTGCAAGGGAAAGAGGTGTGCAATGGTATCGGGTGTCAAATACGGGACGAGTTCATCCACCAAATCTCCGCAGCAGACTGCAAGTGACCGACCCCGGTCTCCGGTATGCCCGGTGTTCTCGGCGCACCACTGTCCGACTTTCGGAGTTTCTGACCCTGATGGCCCCACTGGGCACAACGTCAGTCTGGGCGTCGATATCGTCACAAGAACCAGGCGGGAATGCTGAAATTTCTAGTCCCTGGCCCACATGTCACAAGTTGCAATATCGATAGACTATAGCAAAGCTATTGGATATGTACTACGTTCCCAACAAGTCAAACAAGTGGGTATCTTTTATGTGCCTGCAAATAATACAGCCTAGTAGTCAACGAGGCCCTCAACGGTACAGTCGTTGTACTCGTTCACGTTGAAGGAGGTCACATAACAGTAGAAGTCCTCACAATCACCTTCGGAACAAACTGGAGCGAATGGAGAGAGTCTGTAAGACAGAGATCCATAGAGCTGAGCGGTTTCCTCATCATCCTTGATGTTTTCCGCAACAGTAGCCCAGAATGTTGCGTTGAGCGGAGAGGTCTTTGGCCAGCTCCCCCGTGGATCATACGTTTCCCGGGCAGAGTACTCGAATTCCCATACAGCCTCGGCGCCATCGTCGCTGAAAGTCTCGTTAAGCTTGGTGTAGAAGTTGTAAGAGTTCATAACGGAGAAAGTCTTGGAGTCAACCTCATAATATTTCCACCCCGGGTTGTAGTTTGAGAGTGGAGTCACGGACTGCCCAATCCAGGTGTTGGCCAACGCGTTATCGATAGTCTTATTGTCGTTAGCGTAAAGAACGTTGAACTGGTCCTGGTGAGTGTGACCAAAAAACAAACCGGCTATGGTGGTTGGCGAGAATCTCGTCACAATCTGCTTGAACATCTCAGCTTGGATTGGCAAAGCGTCATAGTCGACAAATGGAATGTGAGCCATCAGCCAGACCCTCTGTCCCTTGGCCTCAGACTCCAACAACTCATCGACAATAAACTTCAAAGTACCGAACTGGTCATGATTCTCAGTCATGTTCCAGTAAGTGTAGTAGTTCTTCTGGTAATACGTGTTGGAGTTGATGGCGATGACCTTCAACCCGCGCTCAGTTTCGATGGAGAACCCAGAGTAGTGCTTCTTGATGGAAGTGTAGTCTTCGAATGGGATCCAACCAGCGCCCACCCACAAGTCAGCCATCAGCTCTTGGTTCCAGTCGTACAGATTCTGGTGACCCGATGACTCAGAGGCAATTTGGCCATACGGGAAGGTGTCATGATTACCCAAGACGGAGTACACTGGGGTATCGTTGAAGTATTTCTTCATGTCTCTGACAATCACCTCCTGGGATTCAACGGTCATGGAATAATCCGTGTGCTCGAGCTCGTCGTGGTCAACCATGTCACCGGTGAAGACAACAAAATCAAACTCAATGTCGTTCTTGGCCTGATAGTCGATCACAGATTTCAAAGAGGAGTTGATTAGCAGCTCAGGAGAGTCACAGTGGTAGTGCCCCCATTGCTGAGCTGGCGACCAGACAGAGCCGTTGAAAACCTTAGATGTGACGTCGTCACCAAGCTGGAACTCCTCATTGTCATCGAAGTACGAGTCAAAGAACTTGAAGTCATCATTGGTCACATTGGACGGCTTTGACTTGGAGTTAAAAGAATGTGGGGTGCAGCACATTCCGTTGTTAGTGCAATTACCTTCGGCACCAAGATCATAGTCGAGCTCAATGTGGAAGTCCGTTATATGAAGAACATTGAAAGTCCCATTACCTGGAGTTGGGGCCATGGAAGTTGTTTCGTTCTTAGCTGGCCACCAAGAGGACATGTCAATCTCCGGAAGCTCTGGCAATGGACACTGCGAGAGCTTGTAATAACAGAAGTAGTCACCATCTAAAGACCATGGGTCCATGAGTTGCAACACGTTGGTGAAGTCTGTACCTGTTCTGGAAGCCTTGACGGTGTTTCTGCTATAGTATGTCTTGCAGTTGGCAGCAGAAGCGATCTTGTTCTCCGTGCACCATTGGATGAATATCTCTGAGATCAGCTCTGGCTTGAAGAGAGCAATGGTCTTACCAATCTCTAGAGTGGTCTTACACTTCTCACACTTGCCCAGCGTGGTAGTGCTGTTGGAGTAAAGAGTTCTCAAGGAGTGAAGTGTCTGGTTGACAACGACACTGTCAGTAGGTGAATGTGAGTTTGCTGACCAATCCGAGGAGAGTAGCTCGTTGAGATCAGCTGGCAGTGCTGTAGCCTGGGAAGCCAGCGAGGCTAGCTTGACGAGTGGGAGGAGCTGCATTTGCTGGTGGGAGTATGTAGTATCTGCATTGTCATTTGCAAAGAGCAGCTAGTGGGGTTCTCTTTATACTCCGAGCACTGACACACGACACACGTTAGTTGACTGTTAGGGGCTGGTACGCTGTGCAACTGGATGTCTTTTACTTCTCTCGGGAAACGTGGGAGACGATCATGCAGGTGACGCGCGCAGGGGTTGGACGGAGAAAGTCTCAGCTGAGGATGTTCCATTGAGGGGGTTCAGCGGTGGAGCGTAGTCCAACGCCATATGCCATTGCTATACCACTTGAGTGGCCACTGGCCAGTGTCCACGGTGGAAAGTGTAACTTGGTGCAATGGTTGGTGTTCTATCCATAAACGATCAACAAACGCATGTTGGCTGCTGCATTTCCTTCACCGAAATGCGGTATCAACACCAAAAACGTGCCCGCCCCTTTCAGCACGTTTCATGGCTCTAATTTCCTACCTTATATAGTAGAAATCATGCAGAATGTAACAGGGATTGATAATCTCGAAGCGGTGGGTGCTGACGAGGTGGGCTGGGCGCCCTCGGGGGGTTACCTGATTGGACTTTCAGTGGAGCATAAAAGAAGCATTCTTATAAACTACCCCAGGTCCGAATCCGGTTGGGTGCAATTGGATTGATTCCGACAAGATAGGCTTACTGATGAGCAATCCAATTAGACCCCACCACACCGAAAAGAATCTTATGAATATGTCTTCTCAAGGAAATATTGAGGGTTCTACCAATCACTCAGCATCTGCTGATAGGGTGTGCCCATGTATGAGCCCACATTGGACTTGGGCAGATTGTGAATCTCCACAAATTCATAATCTGGCTGGTACCACACGTTAAAGGGTGCAAACTGCAACGTCTGTGCACCGACACCGAAATTCACATGCTTCCGATCTGTAGCATGGGTACCGTCCAAAAGATCAATTTCTGGTGCACCTCTTCCTCGCCCATCACCCCTTGCCCTCTATTCAGGACCATACGTCTTACAAGTACACCCTCTGGCCCGGTAGGCTTGAGAGCCCATCGGCCGATGATCGGTTTGCCGTGACTCCTGCATCGCACTCATCGTAAGAGTAAGGCCACACTCCGTCTGTCGTCGCGAGATAACCAGGGCGTGCAAGGTTCCCAAGCATCCAGATACTGGGCCACAACCCGGAAGTGTGTGCAGATCCTGGGAGCTTTGCGGAAACCTCAAGAATTCCTTCAGTGATACACATCTTGTTCCAGATCTGGAGCATCCCGAACGGTACAATAGGTCATGCGACCGGAACGTGTCCATCATCAGGTGAAGGGTACCTTCCTTGGTAAATGTTGCATCAGGGTCATACAATTCAAGGTCTTCCGTGGCTGCATAGTGAATGTCGACAGCTTCCCAGAATTGATCCATCCCTGGGTAGAAAGTGGGACCTTCAGCGTTAAACTCATCGGAAAATACCAAATCCCAATCTTTGCTGTCCTTGCAAACCCTAGTTCGAGCATCCAGAGGCATGTCTGGATCCACGAGGCTAGTCCTTATGGCAGCTGCTGTTGGATACTAGTACTCGGAGAGGGGTTCATAGCTGCTGATAATAGGCTTGGTGCGACGAGAGCTTCCCCATTTCAAGCACAAAGGGACCACAACTGCTAACATTACAAGCACGACGAACATGGCAAAAAGGCATAGCCAGTTATACCACATGTGACCATCGAAAAGCCTTTTCACTATCTCTTTACGTCGCCTGAATCTGTCAAGGAAGGACTGGTCCAACTTCTCGTGTTCAGCATCAAGCTCACCGCTCTCCAACAAACCCAGTGTTTCTTTCAAGAAGAACGGATGCAGAAACAAGTCCCCGTAGTCACGAGATATGCCATTGGTGGTTGAATCCAGGCTGATGGGTGTGCCCAGGATGGACCTGTCCATCACGCTGAAACTGTTCTGTTTCGCTGTCTCGGGCACTCTCAGCTCCAGATGTTCATCGCTTGTGTCTTCAGGATGGTATTCGCCATGGATGTACATACTAGCAGGCTCGTTGTAGTTGTCCAGAATATCCCGTCTGCGCCTGAATTTGTCCTCATCGTTGAGGTCTCCAGGGATTCTGTCCTTCACAGTATAGGGCCGATAGTTGCGCACTGCGCGATAAATGTCACCCAGCCTCATATTCGTTGTTATGGAACGACAGCGTCGATTGAGGCAGTGATTGGTATCAGGCAGACATTGGGGAATATTGGTGGATCAGTGAAAGCTCTCAGGCTGTATGATCTTTGGCAATGTTCTCCTGAGAGGATTGCGTGGAGCCTATCATGAGATGGCAGAGAGCCCATGGAGTGATGTGCTGCACACCCACAAAAGCATGGTCTCTATCCGTAGTTCACGCCCGCGCATTGCCCTGTCCATTCTGAGGACCCCGGGACATCGAGAGACGCTAACGCGGGTCCCGTGCTGCTGAGAGCTGTGAGAAGGTCAATTCCGACCGATTCCTGGCGATGTCTCCCCGGAGTTGCCAGACACCCTCCCCACACCAATCCGTCCCCCCTGAGGCCAAAGAGACACCGCCACTGCCCATAGAGAGGGACCAAAGAATCGCACAATGCCCACGCTCCCTACGGCCTTTGCGGAAACCACGCGGAGATCCCTTACTGCACAGGACTTGCGTAAGCGCGTCCTCAAGCTTTACAGGGAGTATCTCCGCGAGGCACCGGTCTTTATCGAGCTCTACGAGCTGGACATGCCTGTTGCCAGCGTCAGGACCAAGATCAGACAGGAGTTTGAGCGCAACAGGTTCCAGAAGGACCTCGCTGTCAACAACGTGCTCTATGCCAAGGGGCGCATGGAGTTCCAGGAGCTGGTCAATTTCTGGAAACAATCGCCGCATGTGTTGAGATACTTTGAGAGTGAAGGCGAACCATCATTTATCGCAGCTAAGAACGAAGGCTCCTTCGTCAGCCAGTTCCTCAAAGGATTCTAGATTGATGTTTGGACATCATATTTATTCTTATTTATTCATGACAAATCTATAATGTGTATCAGAACAACCCTTCAATTTGTCCATCTTCATCCACCTCCACGTTCATGTAACCAGCGTGAGTTGGAAGACCCGGGATGGTCTGAATCTCATCCGCAAGAGCATACAAGTACCCGGCACCAATGGAGGCTCTCACATCCCTGATCGGGAAGTCGAAACCAGAAGGAACACCCTTCAAGTTGGCATCGTGCGATAGCGAATACTGCGTCTTGGCTATACAGATTGGCAAGTTGCCAAACCCTTGTTCCTTGTAAGCAGCAATCTTCTTTGCAGCATGCTCCGAGATATTGATGGACTTACCGTTGTACATCTTGGTGACAATAGACTCAAGCTTTGACTCAACTGACTGGTCAACGTCATAGAGGAACTTGAACTCCTCTGGTTTCGAGTGCTTCACAGCTTCAACAACAGCCTCGGCAAGCTTGACAGATCCAGCACCACCTTCGGCCCAGTGGTTGGACTCGACAGCATCATGGGCACCAGCCTCCCTCGCCAGCTTCTTAACAAGCTCAATTTCTGCTGGAGTATCATCCTTGAACTGGTTTAGGGCAACCACAACCTGAAGTCCAAACTGCCTGATGTTTTGAATCTGCTTAGCCAAGTTCGCAGCACCATTGGCGACCAAATCCAGGTTCTCTTGCGTGTACTCATCGGGCAAACCCTGACCTGGCTTCACATTTGGTGCACCACCGTGCAATTTCAACGCTCTAACAGTGGCAACAAGCACGACGGCGTTTGGAATGAGCCCAGACGAACGACACTTGATGTCCAAGAATCTTTCACCACCCATAGTGAAGTCGAAGCCAGCTTCGGTGACGACGAAGCCTTTCTGCTGAGATGGAACCGACGAGCCCACAAGCTTCAATGCAAGCTTATCAGCGATCACCGATGAGGCACCGATGGAGATGTTGGCAAATGGTCCAGCATGGATCATGACAGGGGAGCCCTCCAAGGTCTGCATGAGAGTTGGCTTAACCGCATCCTTCAACAAGGCTGTGATTGCACCGGCTGCACCGAGATCAGCAACGGTGATTGGCTCGTTCTCATAGTTGGATCCAATAACCATCTTACCAACACGTCTCTGCAAGTCATGCAAGTCGTTTGAAAGGGCAAGAATAGCCATGAGCTCTGATGCAACAGTGATATCAAATCCCGTTTGACGGGTGAATCCCTTCTCGGTGGCGGCTTGGCCAATGGTGACCTGACGAAGGAATCTATCGTTGACATCAACGACACGCTTGACGGTGATGGTGTCTGGGTTGATGTTCAACTTTGCAAACTTCTTGATCTCTTCAGTGGTCAAGTCATCTGGGTTGGTCTTGCTGATGCCCAGTTTGGAAAGTCTGCCCAGCATGGACTTTGTGAAGGTTCTCTTACCCTTCTTAACAGGAACGAGTCTCTTGTAGAAAGTCTCATCCTTCTTCTGTGTGGCCTCATGGAACATTCTTGTGTCAATGGCCGCAGCCAGCAGGTTGTTAGCGGCACCAATAGCGTGGATGTCACCAGTCAAGTGCATGTTGAATTCATCCATTGGAATGACCTGAGCATAACCACCACCGGCAGCACCACCTTTCACTCCGAATGTTGGACCCATAGAAGGTTGTCTCACGTTAGCGATAGCTGGCACTTTCAAGTGTGCAGCCAGAGCCTGAGCCAATCCCATAGTTGTGGTGGACTTACCTTCACCCAATGGCGTTGGCGTGATACCTGCGACAAGAACGTAGTTGGCGTTCTCACGATCTTTCAAACGATCGTAAACCTCGAGGCCAACCTTGGCTTTATAATGACCAAACAACTCTAGCTCTGACTCCTTAAGCTTCATCTCCCGGGCAACGTCCTTGATTAGCTTTGGTGTCTGAGCACGAGAAATGGCAATATCAGATGGAACCGGGGTCTCCAGCTTCAATGGGAGAGCGGAGAATTGCGGAGTGGAGTGAGAGTCATCCAACTGTCTCTCAGCAGCAAGAAGCACATTTTCCACGAGCATGGCAACAGTCATCGGGCCAACACCACCTGGGACGGGTGTGATGAAAGATGCCTTGTGCTTACACGATTCAAAATCAGCATCACCGACAAGCTTTTGACCAGACTTCTTAGTGGAGTCTGGGATGTAGTTGATACCGACATCAATAAGGACGGCACCTTCCTTCAGCCACTCACCCTTGACATAGTTTGGTTGACCGATGGCGGCGATGACGATGTCTGCAGCACCAACAATCTCGGCAACATTCTCTGTTCTGGAGTGACAGATGGTCACAGTAGCATTTTTCTTCTGAAGCAGTGTTGCAACCGGTATACCAACAATGTCAGATCTACCGAGGACAACAGCTCTCTTGCCACTGATATTTACACCAGCCTCCTCCAAGAGCTTGATACAACCGTTTGGAGTACATGGGATGAACTGCGGCTCACCACCTTTTTTGGAGAGTTCACCGATATTGTAGCGGCCAAACCCATCCACGTCCTTTTCGACGGCGACAGCGTTAGTGATCTTGGTCTCATCAAGATGCTTTGGAAGTGGCAATTGGATCAACAGACCATGGATGGAGTCATCCTGGTTGATCTGCTCGATCTTGTTCAGCAACTCGAACTCTGTTGTGGTGACGTCAAACTTTTCAATGTCGCACAATACACCAGACTCCTTTGAAGCCTTGAGCTTCATGTTGACATACGTGGACGAGTCAGGACGGGCACCAATCTGCAGAATCTTGAGCTTTGGCTGGAACTTTGGATAGTCGAGCTTGATCTTCTGCACCTTCTCAAATGCATCGGCTCTGATCTTCTTCGAGAGCGCAAGGCCTGACAGCGTGGTGTACAGCCTGCTCTGTCTTTGAATCTGCTGCGCGACCTGGGCGTGGCGTAGCATCCTGGGTGGCTTGCTCTGTGGAGACTACTAACCTCTCTGGCTGCTCTGACCTTTTCAGCCAAGCGGTCCCGAGTCGAATTTCTGACTCGCATCCACCGCTGGCGCTGAAAAGAAACAAAAAAAAATTAACGAAATGCGGCCCGCACCGATGACCCTGGCTGGCACGTGACTTTCCCTTTTGAGGTGCTGGTCACGTGAGAAGATTACCCAGGGGGCAAAGGCCCGCAGTCATACAACGGATATACCGTGCGGCCCCACACTTTCAACCCTTGCAGGTGCTATATTCCACCGTCCGCCTCCATCACATGATATGAGCTTACAAGAAGGTACCTGTGACATCTACCAAAACCCGGACAAGACGAACTTTGTCTTTGCCGTGCTCCTGGCGGTGGCTATAGTTGGGTCCTATGTACCGCAATACGTCAAGGTTTACAAGACGCGTACTTCTGTCGGGCTTTCTCCGACGTTTATCTTCCTGGTGTCCGTTGCCGGCGTGGCTGCGTTCTCCAACCTCATACTGCTCTCCTTCTTGTCGCTTCCATGTTGCACCGAGTTGACTGTGCTCGAGTGCGCCAACTCGCAGGTAAGCCTCCTCCAGGTTGGACTGCAATGTATCAGCACCGTTTTCCTGGTATTGTTTTGCGTGGTATACACAGAGCCCTTTACCAACAGCGAATACCATGGGCTAGTGAGAGCGTGGAAGAAGATCTTGTTCTGTATCGCTGGCGCAATTGTTCTTCTCCTTGTGGCATACATCGCGTTCTCTCCCAGCCAGGTTGTCCATCTTGCACAATTGTTCGGGTTGCTCTCCACTGCGATAACGTTTGTCGAATACATCCCTCAACTGGTCGAGACATACAATCTCAAGAGCTCGGGATCACTTAGTTTGCTGATGATGCTAGTGCAGACCCCTGGTGGATTTATCTGGACAGCGACCCTTATTATGAAACCGGGATCGAGTTGGAGCAGCTGGCTGCCTTATCTCGTTGGCGCTTGTCTTCAAGGTTCAGTACTAGCCCTTGTCGTCTACTACGACTACTTCCACACCGAAAAGAGCAATCCGCTATTACAAAATGACAACCCAAGCTACGCATGACCACTATGTTGGCAATTGGCAATACAATCCATATCACTACACCATATGGTGTATCCCCCCTACACAAACAACAGTCAGTCCCTCACGATAATCCAGCAGCCATTGTAGATATTCTCAGCCCGACCATCGCCCAATCAGGAAATTGCCGTTCAGAGGAGTAAAGAAAATCGTCAGACAGCCCGCATGCCAAATTCTTTCTCATCGCTGCTGCTGCTGCTACTTACCAAAACTTGTCTGAATCCACTGACGACCCCTATTCACAGATACTGGGATGGCAGAGGTTGTTGCCCCGTCGCTATCGACATATCAGGATGAGGTTACGTTCGAGAAATTTGAGGAAGCAGAGCACTTGCGGCCCTATCTCGGCCCGGATTGGGAGAACCAGAATGGTCTGATTGGGAAGCTGAGGGAGTATTACAGTATTGCAGAACTACTGTCTTACTTGACAGGCACGAGCAAGTATTCAAAGATCACCCTACAGTTTCCCGATTCTCTCGTCGCAGACTCCGCCATAGTGGTTCAACTTCTACAAGATGGCTTGGGCATTAAACCTGGTGAGCAGATCAAAGAGAAGGAGTGCAAGAAAACATGTGAAGGCTGCGAGTGCAAAACGGACGCCTTCCACCCGGGTGGAGTGGGAGAAGCTAAGAAACAGGTGTGGATCTTGGCTGATACTGCGTATTCTGCATGCTGCATAGATGAGGTGGCTGCTGGTCATGTTGGTTCAGATATCGTGCTTCACTTTGGTGATGCCTGTCTGAACGCCGTCCAGAAGCTTGATTCCATTTATGTATTTGGTAAGCCATTCCTTGATTCACAGACGGTTGCGGACAAGTTCAGACAGACCTATGATGCTGAAGACAAGGTGATACTCATGGCCGATGCCCCATACACTCGTCATCTACCACAAATCCATCAGCTTCTCAAAAACGAGTTTAAGAGCATAGGGTATGCGGATATCGAATTGGAAAAGTGCAACTTATCCAAAATTGTCGGGTTTAAAAGCTCAACTGATCAATCTATGCTCCGGTTTTCCAACCGTGTGATAAAAGGCATTGTGCTTGACGAGGCTGATCTTGCCGACTACAAGCTCTTTCACATCACCACTCCTGAGCCACCACATCTACTCTATCTGAGTACCAAGTTCTCCTCACTGACTATTTATGAACCTATGAACAATACCACCAACAGTGGACCCTTCCCATCGATGATGAAGCGTTACAGATACATGCATGTCGCACGTACTGCAGGAACCGTGGGAATCTTGGTCAACACGTTGTCCTTGAAGAACACCACGCAGATGATAAAGATGGTTACATCGAAAATCCGTGATGCTGGTAAGAAGCATTACATGTTTGTTGTTGGAAAACCAAACGTTGCCAAACTTGCAAACTTTGAGTCCATTGACGTTTGGTGCATCCTTGGATGCGGACAAGGAGGTATTATCCTTGACCAGACTAATGAATTTTTCAAGCCAATAATCACTCCATACGAATTGGACATGGCGTTGAATCCCATGGTAACCTGGACCGGCCAATGGGTCACTGACTTTGAGAAGATGCTAGAGGAGGAGAGTGATGCTGGAACAAACTCGGAAGAGGAATCACCAAAATCGCAAACCTTGGAAGGTGAGGACGAAGCTCCAGAATTTGACTCTGTGACTGGGAGATATGTGAGTACGTCACGACCGCTGAGGCAGATTCAGCACTTGGAGATTGATGCTGTGCCTAATGTCAACTCCGATGGACAGCTGGTGAAGGCTTTCTCTAAGACCGTGGCCATAAAGGGAACAGTCTCCACCAGTGCAACTTATTTGCAGAACAGAGAGTGGACCGGTCTAGGATCAGATTTTACGAGCGATGTTGACGAAGAAGGTGCACTGGTTGAAGATGGTCGAGGTGGTGTTGCGAGGGGTTACGACTTCGACATGGGAAGAGGCTGAGCTGCATATAACAATACATACATTAATGAATACCATTTCGTTATATCGCGACGAATCCAAGCTGGATTTGGATTGGGCCTCCTCCTAACTGGATTTGAAGTTGGCCCCCTCCTGCACCATCTGCTTGAGCTGGTGGCGGCACTGGATCACCTCGTTCGCGTCGCAACCTCAGCTGACGCTGTTGGTACATGTACCCCAACCAGAAGACAATGCCCATAGCTAAGACGAAAGCAAGGAGAATGAGATCTTCAACCACGACGAGGGATTCTTCCTCGTCATCAACGTCATCCTCCACAACATCAGTTGGCTCAAAAGTTGAATATGAGCCTTTGCCTCGTACTTTGTTGTAAAGGTCCTTCCAATCGTTCCATGTTCGTTTGCCCTCATGATGCGGTGCTTGTGGTAGGGATTTGGTACCCCAGATATTAGCCCATATTCCCTTAAGCCGTAGTCTCAACAGTGCTAGCTGTGCCGGTAGATAGGCCTTAACGTTTACACTCAATGCCATGTCATAGTATCTTTTGGCCAGATAGAAATCTTTTTCAACACCATAGCCCATTTCATGAAGCCACCCGAGATTGAAGACTGCTTGACTGGATTTCCGGCCAGATGCGGTCTCATAACATGCAAGTGCCTTTTCGTATTGCTTGTCCTCAAAGTACATGTCCCCCAGGAGAACGTTGGAATCAACATTGTACTGTGTGCTCGATCTGGTGACATATACCAGAGACATTGCCTTCCGAGCCTCTGTTGTTATGGGAGGGTCTTCGAGCATTGATGCTGGGCTATAAAGTAAAAAAGCAGCTGAAGACTGTGCACACTCGAGGCCCATTTCTGCTGCAATAGCATATCCAAGCTCGGCATTCTCCGGACGCGCCTCCAATAGTTCACCTAGTGCCCACTTCAAAGGCGTGATCACAGGGTCGAACATTTCACAGTAGTATTTTAGGTCCCTGATAATCGCTGCATACGAGTCTTTGCTTCCTATCAGAGAGCCGAGCTCTGCAAGCTTGTAGAAGGCTGGTCCATAGCCGAAGTGCGCTGCATTTTCAATAATTTTGATAGCCATCTCTCTATGGTCTGGAGTCCCATAAGTCAAGAGATACAGGCCATATTGATATGCATGAGATGAAGTTGTCTCGCCATATTTGTGATAATACTCACCAGCCTTCGTCAAATTTCGCAGCTCTTCAGGTCCAAATTCGTAGATGCGACCCAGTTGGGCAGATATCGCACTAAACGAGTAGACATCGTCTGCCTCCTCTAGCAACTTGATGGCCCTGTTATAGTCCAGAGTAACCCCTTCACCACGAGAGTACATGAACCCCATGAGATACAGACAGCGTGCGGTGTAAAAAGTCTCCAATTTATTCAGAACTCCTGAGTACCTCTCTCCTTCTGCAGCTCCTGCCTTCGCAAAATGGAACGCTAACGTATAATTGCGTTCATTCAAATAGGAGCCTTCATAGAGCCTCATTGCCCTGTAGTAGAAGTAGTCTACCTGCGTAGTGGCCTCCTTCATGGCGTTCCGGTCTATTATTTGGTCAAATCTATTTGACCTTAATCTCAAAGAGCTGGGAACATCACCTACGCCCTTCCCATATATGCCATCCTGCCAGTCTGAGACCCGTATGTTGTGGCTGTCCAGATGGGGTCCTCCCAGTGGTGCCTTATCCCACAAGATTTTCAGCGTATCAGCCACTTCTTGATAGTACACCATCGATTGTTTCAGATCTGTTGGCATACCAATCCCCATAACGTTCCGATATCCGAGGGTCATTGCTGCTCTGAGATCACCAGCCTCGTAGGCAAACTGATAGTACATGTTTGCCTTGGCTTGGTTGAGCTCCAGCTTGCCAAAAAGACCGGTGGCGTAGATCAGCCCCAGGGAGAAGTATGCCGATGCATTGGCTTCGAGTTCAACAACCCTGTGATAGTATCTCAATGCCTCGGGTGCATTGTAGGGGAATGACCAATTGCGGTACATGTTGATATCAGCCAATGTGTAGGCGGCATCGACAGATCCGAGGTGCGCACTCTCTTCCAAGAGCTCGTAGGCTCTCGTATGCGTGTCTGTGAGTCTCGATCTATGGAGATCGGCAAGTTTCTCGTGAGCCTCCGGGATGTAGTCCATGGGTATCAGTAGCGATGGCGAGGAGTCATCGAATGTGCGGTGCTGACTGAGCTCTGGCACTGTGGCAAGAAGTTCTCTGGCCTGTGAGTAAAGCTCACCGGAAAGTTCAGAACACCGTACGAGGGGAGAAACAGCTGTGTCTCGTTAGTCAATTCCTGTTGGCTGCATTCCGGTATTACCCACCCCAAAGTAGCAGCGATATTCTCATGCGTGGCAAGGGAGTTGTGTGCGGATTTGATTGTTTATGGATGTTCGGTGATCTTGTCAGACAGTTCACGTCACGTTTAATTCTAAGGGACAACACATTTACACCGCAGCGCACACAAAAGGAAGGTCGGAGATGTCAGAATGGCGGCAATCACACTGAACTCATTCGAAGAACAGCTTCCAGGTCTCCTGAACAGGATTGTTGGGATTCCCGGCGTGCGTAATCCATCCATCAGATGCTACAAAGAGTCACCCTCTACCCTATTTTTCCGAACAAATCAGACCTTGAAGCGTGAGTACACTGTAACGTATCACATCTCGTACAATACACCAGTTGTCTACTTCAGAGAGTATCAGCCCATCGAAGGAGGGTGGAAGCTGGTTTATAGCACCATCCCCCAGAGCTCCATTACCGAGTTCCAGGGCCAAAATTGGCTCTTCCTGCACCCTTGTGACAGTGATATGGTGATACAGGACGGTTCACTCGAGTCATGGGCCTCAGTGTACCTCGCACGGCTTCTGCCCTTGCGAGTTGAACACTGGTTTGGTGATTAGTTAGTGCTGTAATGTACACGGAAAGCTAATCGGTGAGTAAGTGTCAGTCCGTGTTATGTGGCAGAATACGGCCCACCCGGGCCTAAAGCTTGAACAGAGCGTCCACAGAGGCACACAATTAAGCACTACAATGAGCTCCTTCAATTCAGTCAGATCCCAGGCGCTCTCGCTGGAGACGCAGACTGGCTCGCTGCTCTCGCGGTACTCGTCGTTTGCAATGAGCCCCTCTAGCGAGTCAACGGGTGAGGAGGCGAAGTTGGAGAACCAGATCGAGAACCTGCTACACAAGGTGAGTTCCATAGAGTAACACGTTGCATCAACGCTAACATGCAGAGAGAAGAGATTCTTGACACACTGACGCGGATCTCAGACACAACCCCGTCACTCCCGACCGTAAAGCTTCAGCAGCTGACTCGTCATAAGGAGATCTTACAGGAGAACTGGCGTCAGTTTGGCCAAATGAGATCTTCAATATTAGAGGAGCGTAACAAGATCAACCTGCTGTTCAATGTCCAGTCGTCGATCAACAGCCACAAGAACAAGGCCCTGGATGAAAGAGACTATATGAATGACGAGTCCCAAAGGGCCAACACTTTGAACAACATTGCCGATGATCTCATAACAAGAGCTTATGAAACACGAGAGCAACTACTGGGCCAACGCAGCGTGCTTCAGAGTGCTACTGGCCGCATGACCAACACATTGGGCGCCATTCCAGGTGTGAATGTGCTCATTTCCAAAATCAACACCAGAAGAAAGAGAGATACCCTGATCTTGGCTGGGCTCATTAGCGTGTCTGTTATTCTACTGTTCTTAACATTATGAATGGTCACTAATTGGGGAGTTGAATTAGTTATTCCAACGTCATTACTCATTAAAACCCTCCTCTCCGCCTAGTTTTGTTGAACCCTACTGACACGATGGGTTTCTTCACCTTGGAAACCTTCACAGAAACATTGGCTTTATCATCCTGCCACTTCTTGCGATCGCGCTCTATAGTATCTTCAATGGCACGTTTCTTCACCGGTTCATCATTCTTTTTGCGTACCGAGTAGAAAACTGACCCATAATCTGCAAGCCACAACGGATCCACCGCTGTCACCACGGAGATGAATTCCCTAGACGTAAGCATCAATTCGTGATACACAACGTACTCTGGAAGGTCGTTGGCACCGTAAAGGGCAGATGTTGGATGCAGAACCAGTTTCATTCCTGTGCGCAGATTAACAAACTCTTTCATTCCTTCTTTCTTCGCAGCCTGGTAGAAGTATCCCGAGGTGATGCACTCCCTCACAACATCCCACTCATAGCCACTGGATGCGACTGGAATGCTATTTCGCTTCATAGTATCCTCTAATTGTTCCTTGATGTCACGGGCCTTTTTAAGCGATTTGCTATTGATGAAGTTCTGTTTACACCACCAGTCGTTAAACCTCTTTTGCTTCCATTGGTTGTAAACGTTGAGTAGAGTTAGATGATCTGACTCCGGGATGGAAAAATGTGCACGAGCCTTGTCTGCCTCATCTTGTCGTTCGCGTGGACGCATAAACACAGAAGGAACAGAAAGCATTGCCACAATGATCACCATTTCCTCTGAACACCTCTTCTTAGATGCAGTCAAGAGGACCTTTGAAAGTGCGGGAAGAATCGGGAATTTCGACATCTGTAAACCCAATGGTGTGAGCTTGCCAAAGTTGTCTAATGCACCAATGGACCACAGCTCGTACAAGGATGCCATAACGGTCTCCTTTGGAGGTGGGTCCAAGAATGGAAATTTGATCAGGTCATCAATTTGCAAACTCTTCAATAGCAGCAGAGTATTTGCCAGGTTGGTTCTCTGAATCTCAGGGATCTGCTGAGGATACATCTCTTCCTTGGCGGCCTTCTCCGTATATAGTCTGTAGCAAGTGCCAGGGGCTGTCCGTCCTGCTCTTCCCGATCTTTGATTAGCATTGGCCAGTGCGATTGGAGTGATGAGCAGTGACTCCATACCCAATTTCGCATTGTAAACTTTCATCTTAGAATATCCCGTGTCGATGACAAAGACGATACCATCCACGGTCAAAGATGTCTCAGCGATATTAGTAGACACGACAACTTTTCTATGTCCTAGTTTGGCCCTTTCAAAGATCTTCACCTGTTGTTCCACTGGCAGTGAGGAGTACATTGGCAAAACATCCAGAGGAGGTGGATCGTCCAGCTGTTTCAACTTATCGGCAAGTAGATCACATGTGGTGTCGATATCTTCTTGACCGGTCATGAAGATAAGGATATCGCCTGGCCCTGATTGTAGGTGAACCGTCAATGCCTGCTTCACAGCTTGCTCAACGTAGTCCTCAACCGGGTACTTCGACCACATGATGTCCACTGGGAATGTCCGACCAGGAATAGTGAACTGTGGTGCACTGCCGAAGAAGTCTGAGAATCTGTCGGCATTCATAGTGGCAGATGTGATGATTAATTTCAAGCTTGATCTGCGCATCAGCAAGTTTTTGAATAGCCCTAATAGGACATCAGTGCTTAGGGAACGTTCATGTGCCTCATCCATAATGATGCACGAGTACTTCTCAAGATTCGGATCCTCCAATGTCTCTCTTAATAGTAATCCTTCAGTCATATACTTGATCTTGGTCTTGTCACTTGTAACATCTTCAAATCTGATGGTGTAACCCACTTCTTGACCTAGTTTGACACCCATCTCTTGTGAGACACGTCTGGCGACACTCATTGCCGCCACTCGGCGTGGTTGTGTGCAGGCAATCATTCCCAGGGAGTTGTACCCATCCTCGTACAAGAACTGTGTGAGTTGGGTTGTCTTACCTGAACCGGTTTCACCGACCACTATCACCACTTGGTTGTCTCTGATAGTTTTGAGAAGTTCATCTCGACATGCATAGGCCGGAAGGGTTCTCCTTTGTTCCAGTATGCTGTCCAAGCCCACTGGAACTGTAACATCTTCTTGATCGTTGAATTTTGTCCTTTCCTCTCTTTGCTCCTCTTGGTCCACTCCCAGCGCCCGGCCCATTGCTGTTCCTTTCAAACTGGCAGCATCTTCAGCTTTGGTCTTTCTCTCCTTCTCCAGTCTCCTTTGAGCCACGACAAAAGATCCACGTTTTGCTGCCAGTGCCAAGTCGCCCTGTGGGTCCTTCACTGCACTTACAGGCTCCAACTGCTTCGTGAACACATTGTTTCCCTCTAGGAAGCCCGGCGTGAGATGATGTGTCGTGAGGTGCGTTACAGGAGCATCTGACTCAAAGTCAGCGTCCGGCTGACCGCGTTGGATTGTTCCTGCAGATTGAAGTCTATTGAGCTCCCATTGCTCGTTCTCCCTGTTCCGTGTGGGCTTTCTCTGCCGGAACATTCTGTGTTGTTTGGGAATCTCTATTTTTTTTCGATGCGTATTTATTTATCACCGCGGGCTCTGCAGGTTCTGCAGACGGGGCCGTCTGGGACGCCATGGACCGCACCACGAGACATCAACTTTGTTCAGCCATTAGCTGCCTGGCGAGTCGCTTCTGCGGCGTTAAATCAGCAGCCAGCTGGACATAACTTACATGGTCAGTTATGCTGGCCACTGCCAGTACGGCAAAGCCGCTTCGACATCAACACCAGCATTTACCACCAAATAACACGTGATAGAGCCCGTCTTTGAGACTGTCAAGGGGGAGACATTCTGACAGCTCCCCTGTGTGGCAGCTACCATATAATAGCCAATAGCAGTGATGTTTTCGTTCAAGTTTGTGCTCAACGGGGCAGATTCTAGTCGGTACTTGTGCTTGCGCTCTTCTAGAACCCCGATCCTGCATTATCCTTACAAGTAATCTGCTGAAATTCAAAGACATTCAATACTCCAGTGCAGGGGGTTGCCCGTCCGAGCGAGAGTGAGGGACCAGCACATGTGAGAGAATCGAGACCACTACTTGGGCCCAGGATCTTATCGTATGAGACACAGAGCACCTGGAATGCATACCCAGCCGGGATCTCAGCTTTTCAGGGTCTTGAGACTGGAGACAGGTTGATCACAGTTGCCGGACCTCAACATCCCAAGATGCACGGATGCTTGACAACCCGAGACAATGCCATGTCTCAGCCACGCACTAAAGGCAGTGGGAAAATGTGTCACTGTCGATAAGAACAATAGTTGCAGCCAGCCAATCGGATTGCGCGCAGTAATCATCCCGATGAGATAAAAGACAGAACTACAATCTCTAATAACATCATAACCCAAATAATACCATTAAAACCCATAGCCGTGTAATCATATCCCCATCTTCAGCCAGTCGTAGTCGTCCTTGAACACCTCCATGCCATCGCGATCAATATCCATGTGGAAATCCAAGAACTCGTCCATGCCAACGTCTGACTCACTAATGCTCGAAATTGAATGAGACGTCTTTGTCAGTCCCGGAGCATGCACATGGAAGATATCGGACTGCGATTGCTGCTTGAACATCTCTGGGGAGTTGTACTGTGACGTCGCTGCAGATGCTGTTTTCTGGCCAGGAGGCGTTGTAATCTTCTTCGTGATGGGTCTAATGACGCCGTGTAGTTTGTAAAAGAGCCCACAGGCGTTACAAAGGATATCCCCATTGGATGACCGTCTCCAAAGAGGTGTGGATGTGGTGGAACAGTTCGAGCATGATATTGTTTTGGAGTTTGGCGTACTGTCCAGCAAGTCCATTTGCGTGCTCGCAAAGGAGTTTGTGAGTAGCGATTGATTTGTCATGAGAGGCTTGGTCACCAAGGGTTGTTGGTAGTACTCATCCTGTGAGATCTTTCTGATGTGGGCCACATAGTCAAACTCATCATTGACTGGGTCCGAAATCGGCTCCAGAACTGTTGGCTTCATGTTGGCGGATGCCGTTGCAGAGCGCAGTTGCTTCTTCACAGGCTTTACAACTCTCCGATTGCGCACGTTCTCCAGTGACGAGAGACGCCATGCGAGGTTTCTCACGCGCTCTGAGTCTGGGAGGGCCCGCAGAGAGGAGACAGAGTACATCGAGTGCACTCTATGACTCGTGTCGGAATCGGGAACCAGCGAGGCCAGCGACGACGTCACTTGGTCCGCGGCCGGGTGGTTCAGAGACTCCAGGATCATGGTTATATCATTGCCGAGCTCCATTTCTCCCTGACGCTTCGTTGTAGGAGTATCCAGGGCTTACGAACAAAGGAGAAATTTGTTTGATTACTTTCCCAGCTCTTTCCACTGGCCGCTTCGAGTGATCTCCGAGATCCAAAACCGAGCGGAGATGTGGCCGGCGGGCCGGGTAATAGACGGAACCTCCCCCCCTTACTGGGCACCGGCGACCGGTGGTTGGTGATCCGCTTGCGGCAGCTACGGGCGACGGAGGCGAAGATGTGTAGAGAGAGTAGAGAGCCTCTCACCTTATGGATCTCTTGTTGACCGAGCTGGGTAAGTCGAAGGCAGTGCTGCGTGCACATGCACAGCTGGAGATGTGTCTGAACTTACACGGGACACGATGGATCGTCGTGCCGGGGGCCAGAGATAAGCCTCCGCCGCGTAAATGTCGGGCCGGTAAGTGTCCTGAGTCCGTGTTTTGTGTCAATAGGGGTCTGGGGGGTCTGGGTAAATCACTGGTGTGACGTAGTGACGCTAGAAAGCCTGCGACGAAAGTACTCTGCGGCTTTCGGTGATCCATCAGGTTGGAAGTTGCTGGATGCCACTGGTTGAGACCTCAAGCTGGATGCACCATTTTACGTCCGCTACTAGTTAGACGCAAGCTCCAGGGACCAACTTCGGCCTGGGAAACCCACTCATCTCTTCAACTCTACTCCACTAATCAATCAGATCATTTAAGATCATTACGATCGTCTATGTCAAGTATGTACAATCATTAGGAGAAGAAGTATTGCGATCTGCGCAGCTCCTGGACATCATAATCTCCTTTCAATGGAATTTCTGGAAGACGGAGCGGAGCGAGCACCTTTACGTACGCAGGCCTACCCTCATCCACCACATCCTCTTCAACGCTCTTCACACGCTTCTTCTGCTCAGGCAAGAGCGCATCAACGTCAACATTTTCCAACAAGCTCACAGTGGTGACTACTTCACGCCCTCTCTCCTGCTGCTCTGGATCTTCACTGTTTAGCAGCAACTGTCTCTTTCTTTCTAGGTAGATCTCGTCTCCCAGTGTAACGCGTCTTCCCAACTGTTGACTGATCATCTTTCTATGTTCCGTCACTTTCTTAGCCATATCCGATGCTCTTGGAATTCTGACCAATCTAAGGAACCCTTTATATCTCTCATCAAATTCATTCTTTAACTGGGCAATCAAGTCAACCTCATGAAGCTTGATAAATTCATCTCTCAAACAAGCATTCATGGTATTAACGTCAGAAGCATGTGTCCAGTAAGAGTCATGCACGGCTGCAAACTCCAGTCCAGCCTTGGAACAGGCAATGGCACTCAGCAACATGTGTGTCGCATCCAACGAGTGAATAAAGTTAGGTGGGAATGCAGCAACTTGCTTTCTGGCATCAACGGGGTTCATAGCAAATGGATCCTTGATGTAGATCGTCTGCAGATTGGTTGCGACTTGACGACGTTCCACTGATCTATAAGGTTGTACAATTGGGAGTCCAAGTGGTGTAGTCCAGATTGTTGATGCCATGTGCGGTGGCTTTTCTCCGGAGCCAATGACTTCACCAGCATCCATGTCAATCCGGACGGAATGCGAAATGAGACGTGCACACGTCGCCAGCCAGTCCTGGATCAGATGTGCACCTTCAAACAGCTCCCTGATACATGCAAACACATGCTTTGTCAGATACAATGAATACTTGTAGGTATCTTCACCGGGGAATACATCTGCCAGCTGCTTGTCAATCTGAGCAGTGGCTCCAACATACGTGACACCATAAACGTTCGTCATTACGGTCTGTTTCACAATCTTTCGTTTGATCTTATCCTTCAAAACCATTGCCATAGGATCACCTTTTGTTACCGCTAAAGTCTCCAATCTCTCCTTGACCAAGTCAGCAACAAATGTGTACACATCCTGTGGGCGCTCTGCTGGAGTCAAGTTCACCTGCTTAGCACCTTCCATATCACCACCAAGTGCAGCATAGTGCTGTAGACCATTACACGTTCCATCTTGGTGCACCGGTTGGTGTGAGACATACTTGGTTGGATCATCCAACTTCAATGCCTCAGAAAGCTCAAAGATGGTGGCCAGCGCCTGCCATGGCTTATCTGCCTTGGTCCACCAATCCTGGTATCCAAGTGGGTCAGCTGCAGTCTTGAAAATTTTGTCCACATTCTCTTCCGCATAAGCCACACGCTCGGTCAAAGGCGCCTTATCGATACCAAAGAGGTTCGAAAGATGAACCTTAAGCCAGCGCAATCCATCCTCACCCAGTGGTTTACCCTTCCAGAATAACAACAACCCTCTTGACAAGTCATTACCCAGATGGTTGAAGTTTGGCGATAGTGGGTACGCACGTCCTCTAAAGTCCAAGTTGTGTGGGAAGTACATCTTCTCTCCCAAAAATGCCCTAGCAATTTCCAGTTTATAGTTGGAATCACAGCGCGTAGATCTGTTGTTGTTGAACTCATTCTGCAGTTTCTTCACCTCATTCTTCCAGGCAAAAATCACTGATGGTTCAGCGTTCTTCTTCGGCGCTGGTGGCAGATTAAGATCCTCTTGAAGCCTTGGGATATCCAGGAACGCTTCACCCGTGTTCCAAACAGTGGACATGACATTGAAAACACGCTCGTTGACAGTCCAAGCAGTTGATCCAAGCACATTCAACCCGTCATACACCTTCCCCAGCTTATCTGAGGAAGCCTTCAAGTAGGCCGTCTGCTCCGGTGAGTCTTTTGTTCTAATGATGAATCCCTGTGAGTAAAGGTACCCACCGCTGTTCCAGCTGGTCCATGGTCTAGCGCGAACCAGCATAGGAAGCAACTGTGGCTGAACAGCACCGTTCAGCCTATCCCCAGATAACTGAGCTGCAATGGATTTGTGTAGTTTCAATACTCCAACTTTGATACTTCCCTGGTATTGATAGCTATGGTAAAATGCCGGTGCCTCGCCATGAACTGTCTTCTTTGTGACTGGATCAACAGCTTCCACAGGCACTTGAGAGACATGCATCAACATCGAGACAAGAAGTGAGCCTATTTTTGCCTTGACTTCACTTGGCCAGTGGAGATTCCACTCCAGGAGCTTATCAGACTGAAAGTACGAAAGCGACTTGGCGTACTTCTTCAGATCAGCAGGGTTCTTCAAATCTTTAAATACGGCTCTTTCAGATTTCTTAACCTGCTCAGAGCGATACTCTAATTCCAATGCATTCGCCACGCTCATCACAGCCGAGGCTATGCGCATACCTTCATTCACACCACCAGTAGAATGCATCTTCAATAGTTCCAGAATCGTAATGGCGGCGATCTTATTAGCGGGCAAGAGCGTGAAATACTGGGCATAAGGGATCTTGTCCTTCACCTTTGACATTAGTTCCTTCGGTATCGTGTCAAGTGTATTGATCTTTTTGCACAGCTTGATCTCCTCCTCCACCAGCGGGGTCAGATCCTGAGACCATTTCCAAAGAGTACTGTTAAGGGTACGAGATAGGGACAGTGTTCCCTGTGCTTTCAACTCTTCATAGTCATGTTTCCATCTCTCCTGAGCTGCCGCAACGGCATTATTTTCAAGTTCTCGTTGTCTCTCCTGGTTAAAGTCATCCAGTGCTTGTTCGAACTTGTCTTGCAGCTCGACGGGGAGGCTCTGATATATCTTGAAGAAGTTAATGTCCGACGATTTGTCCGAGTTCAGGAAGTTCAGTTTCGTCACAAGCTCCTCATCTAGATTCTGGATGAACTGCTCGTTCAGTTCAGGACCCATCGCGAGCAATGTGCGTCTTATGGCCTTCATTCCGAAAGTATCCACCGGTCTCAAATCACCGACAGCTTTCTGAAGTGAAGGTGGAAATTCCTCCTGAAACTCCTCCAGTTCAGGTTCAGGATTCTGTATCTCATCCACAAAGTGTCTGTATTGGTGTGGGATCAGTTCAATATCATAGTTAAAGTCCGCTATGAGTCGTGTGAGGTTCTTGACACCAAACACGTCAATGTATGCAAATATGTCACGCGCAGACCGATCATTCTCCTCATACTGCTCAATAAACTGTGATGGGTCTTCATTCAGGTCGAGTGCCCTATTCGCCAAGATGGCAAAGGTCTTTGCGTTGGGCTGGACGTCAAACTTGGATGGCCAGGTTCTCCACAGCGAGTCCAACTCCTCAAGCGATGCTGTCTCCGCGTACTTGCGGAAGTACTTGTTGAGGTCGTCAACAAGAGGTAGGTTGTCCTCCAGTACTAATGGTTTCAAAGTATGCAACATTGCCTCGGCTCTGGGGAAGTTCTTCGCCTCCAAGAAAACATCTAGTAGAGACCATATCCGACTTATGCTGTCAGAGTTCTTCTGACGAAACACGCCATCTCTTCTCGAGGAGAATGTGTTTCCAAGAAGCTTTGAGTGTCTATCTTCTGATTTGAGCGGTTTTTGCGCGGCATGCTTCAATGAGAGATGTCTCAGCTCTTCGATGAGGGTTGGTGACGTTTGGGCGGCCAAGCCACTGTTGGCCCTTAGCCATACCTTTGAGCCCGCTCGCAGCGCCTGTCTATTCTTCTTCAGTACACTCAACATCTCGCGTGTACACTCCACTGAATAAGGATCTCAAGGCTAGAAAGACTGTGAAGAATGTGTCAAACTGATCAAACAGGTGGAAAACTTTTCGATTCCGGAAAAACCCCTCGCTCCTAACGTAGCTATATCTGGATATCTCCGTAAGAGGTCATTTACGTTTTTTTCCTTGCCCGGAGGGCAAATTGCACTGTTGATAACATCTAACAAAAATTCCCTACTTTGCGAACAACTGCACATCTTCGTCACTTTGGCAGGACTATTCGTTCGGCTGGCAACTACTCTACTAGATCTCAGATAAAGACCCCGTTGCCTGATCGGTCATCCAGAATATTTTATTCATCGAATTTTGCCATTAGACTCTCGCGATGTGGGGCTACTGGTTTGGGGGCAGCGCAGCCTCTAAGGATGCTCCAAAGAAGGCGATAATTGGACTCAGGGAGCAGATCAATATGCTTACAAAGAAGCAGAGTCATCTCTACACACAGATTGATGAACAAGATGCGAATGCAAGAAAGTTCATCTCCACTGATAAGACCAAAGCTAGAAATGCCCTCAAGCGCAAGAAACTTCTGGACAGTGAGGCCGTTAAGATCACATCGCAGATTGAGGCCCTTGAGAACCAGCTTCGCTCCATTGAGAGTGCAAACCTGAACTTGGAGACGATGAAGGCCATGAAGGCCGGTGCAAAGGCCATGAAAAATATTCATGGTGGCGTCACCGTGGACAAAGTTGACCAAACTATGGAAGAGATTAGGGAGCAGGCTGAGATCAGTGAGGAGATCAGCGAAGCGATATCGAGAAGCTACCCAGCAGATGGTATTGATGAGGATGAGCTCGAAGAGGAGCTCGAGGCCTTGCAACAGGAGGAGGTTGACGATAAGCTCCTCAACAGTGGTACTAAGGCTGCGCCTGTGAACTTGCCAGATGCTCCAAATACAAGCATTAGGGAGGAGGAGAACGAAGACGAGGATGAGAAGGCGCTGCGTGCACTTCAGGCTGAAATGGGTCTGTGACAGATTAGATCGTGGATCTTTGGGTTTTTATAAGCTAATGCGGTAATTCACTAAATGTAGATCACGTTGCGTGCGGTTCTGGTTCATATCTTCAAAAGGGGCTGTTCTCCATCCTGTCGTTCCTATCGTTCTGATTAAGGAACACACTGGGGATGCCGAAGATCTGCTGCAGAATCCCGGACTCCTTCTGGTTGTCCTCGAAATTGTAATCAGCAGCGTCCGGCGGAAACTGATGGGAGAGTTCATTGTCATTGAATTGGAACATTGGGGAGCTCAAATTTGGAACCAACGGCGAAGAGTTCATATTATTTGCTGTGTCTTGCACCTGTTGACGCTGTGGGGGATAATATAGTGACCGGTTCAGCTGTACACCGCCAGTCGACTTTCCCAGTATGTCATGAACTGAAGATATTGCATCTGTCTCACTGTTGGACTTGGGCATACTGTTTTGAAGAAGGGTCGCCAAGGGATCGGAACTGCGCGCAAACGATTCTTTCTGCGAAATCTGCTCCGTAAGTAAACTGTCAAAATGGATGATTTCTTGGTCAAGTTGAGAGACATCAACGTCGTCATTATTTGCCCTGCTGTACACCAGCAATGCGGCTCTGCTAAAAAACAGGATACAGTAGTTCGTGATGTTGAACAAGAAGCTATCCCCTGTGAGGGTACAGTGCAGGGTGTGCCTTCTGAGAATATTCTTCTTCGCATCCATGAGAAGTGCCAGATCTGTCTTGACAAACGACGCAGTAGGAAGCTCAACGACCCCAGCGATGACCGTGAAGAAGGCGCAGAAAAAATGGAACATAGCAATGTTTGAAAACCTCGAATTGAAATGATCCTCGACCTGGACTCGTTTCATGATAACTCTAGCAGCACTGAGACACTTATTCATCAAGCTCAGTTGTAGCCCGGAAATAGGTCTTGGCTCATCCTCATTCACCCAACTCTTCGTAAATGCTAACTTGTTCACGAGGACAACGCATGAGTAGTACTGTAGATGTGCAAAGCTCAGATCGCACAGCATCACTGGTTCATGAATTCCGTCAAGATTAGCACCAGGCTGCAGAGGCATAGGAAGCGACTTACTCAGCCGGTCTAGACGATAATTGATACTCTCGATTTTGTTCATCACTTGTTCAATGGACATATCATCCAAAGAGTTGGCACCGTATAGCTCAGAGTAAATGACAGAGTTGAAGTGCACAAGATTGCAGTGGTGATAAAACACAAGCATCTTCTGTGGACCCATCAGATAATCTCTTTTTGTCATCTGCGAGAGCGCACCACGCAGGTCGTAATGCGGGTCCATCATTTTCTCGACGTCATCTGGACAGCAGCCATAAAACAATACCGTCTTCAAGTTACCAGCTCCAACTGAAGATACGTCATTCTGATTAATGATTGGTGGCTTGCCAGTCTTCGAGCAGCAGTCGTGATCAAACAAGTAAACACAGAGCCACAGGCGTCGCCTCAACATTGCCTGGTCTGGAGCTAGGGATGCTAGAGCCTCCTTTCTATGAAGTCCCATGTCCTGAGCTAATCTTACCATTGTTGAGACAATCATGAAAGGATGTGGAAATTCCTTCACGAGCTCCGAGTAAATCACCATGAGCATGAGTGCCTGAATCGTTCGTATACCGTCGCTGACGACAGAGGTTTTGTGGAAGTAGTGGGTCGCATTCTTCATGGATATTTGTTGCAGCTGCTGCAGCTTCAGTACATCAACGTCATCTTGACCTTCGGATTCAGACATGAACAGTGCTCCAATGCATATGAGAACATTCATTGACAAGAAGTCCGAGTTGCTGAGCCTTTTGCCAGCGATATTTTGCGGATTCTGCATTGCTGCGTAGTAACTGTCAAAGAGGCAGATTGCCTCACTTCGACAAAGGAACATAGCCGCAAACACCAGCTCATCGAAGACCTTTTCAATCAGCGGTAAAACCACTTGCCTCGGAGGAAGGCCGCGTATCTGGGACTTCTCGACAGGTTCTGTCCACCTGCTATTTGTGAGTACAAATGCCGTGCTGGTCCTACGCTGGAAGCGGTCGAACCTGGAAGGCAGCTCAGGGTCACCGGCAAGCTTGGAGAGCCACCTGATCCCACGCCTGCTCATCACCGAAAAGGAATGGTCTTTACCGAAGTAATGGCTGTTGCTTTCTGCAGCAGCAGCAGTGGGTGTATCCGGTTGCTGTGGTGAAGATGGGCCAGAGGAGGAGTATGGGCTGGTAGCGTCAGACTGCGCGTCATTCTCTGCCTGTTGCGGAGCCAATTGCGGATTCAGCTTCTTAACCAATGAAGAAACAACTGCTTCTAGCTTCGCCATTCGCTGGTCAAGCCCAACAAGACCATTCCTGGGAACAGGTTTTCTCCGCGGCTTTCTCACCGTTGGCTTCCGGTGAATCTCTGTATAGTGACAAGTGAGACCATGGTTTTCACACCTCGTGCACTCAGGAGATCGACCGTCGCATTTCATCTTCTTTGATCGACACAGGTCACATGCTATGGACACACGCTTCGTCTTGATCATAGCTTCGATTAGCAGGAACGAGGGACTGGTGGAACAGTTCAGACGATTTTCTGGGTGAACGTATACATTGCGGCTCGGAGCGTGCAGCAGGGACAAGTCCCGACCCGAACGGTGGCCTTCGATCATTTGACGCAAGCTGACGTACGGAGACGTTGGGACAATAGCCGAAGTTCGGCCGGCGACTTAAGCTAAAGAATGGCGCAATTAGATATCGTGATATATAGTGGTTGTGCCTGAGTCAAAAGATGTTGTTGGGGTTGAAGCCAAACCCATCTGGCTCATTCGTGCTCAAGTATACGCTCGGAATCGCAAACAGTTGTTGTAGAATCGAGGAGTTCTTCTCACTCTCGAAGTCCTCCAAGGTGTACTGGTTTACGCCTAAGTCGTCCACCGATTGGAAATCACCCAGGTCCGGGAAAGTAGGAGAATAACCTTCGGACAAGCCAGTATTCAATGACGTCGGTGCACCATCCCGGCAACTGGAATCACGCGGCGAGGTCCGGTCGCTGAATGAGGAGGTATGCTTGCCAAAATCATCAGCTGGGTTCATGATCATCGGTATAGAGGCACGAGATGGACCAACAAACATATGACTCGGTGGTGCATATGACTTCGCAATGTCTGGAACTGGTTTCCCGGAGTTCTTCAGGATCGTCACCAACGGGTCTGTGAGCTTTATATTTCTAGAGTACACGGCGGACATCTTGGAGATTCGCGTGTCGCATTCTGCCAGCTCTAATTCAATACCCGTTACATCCATCTGATCATCGTGTGTGTTGTTGTACACAATCATCGCTATACGCATGAAGAACCTCACAGTGTAGTTGACGATCGTAGACACGAACTCCTCTCCAGAATTCTTTCCGTGCAAAGCGTTTTCAGCCAGCAGCTTGTTTCTTACTTCCGTAATAATAATGAGGTCATCCTTCACAAATGGCGCTTTTGGATATTCGATTATACCATTGAACAATGTGAAGAATGCTGAAATAAACTGGAAGGAAGCTTGATTCGAGAAGATGGGGTTTGCATGCTCCTCGTCTGCAATCGTACGCATGATCTTTCTTGCGGAATCAAGACATTTGATCATCAGCTTGCGCTGCAGAGGCCGAAGCCTGTTCCAGTCCTCTGACGTTTCTGTGCTGTGCATCCATGTCCGTGTGAAAGCCATCTTGTTAATTATCATACGACTGGAGTAGTATTGCATATGCGTGAGCCAAATATCGTACCTGATTGGTGGAGCAGAGATCTGAGACACATCAGACCCAGGTCTGGCAGATGCAGGAAGATTCATAATCAGCTCATCCAGCTCATTGTCGACAGATGCAATAGTGTACAGCACCTCGTCAAGGCACATTCCTTCAAAACTGCTGGCGCTGAACAACTTATCATACGCGGTGCCCGTGAAGTTCACAATGTGGGCATAGAAGTTCATCAAAAGACATCTCACAGGGGAATCTTTATATTCTATGCATGTCATGTCCTTGACAGTTGTCACCACGTCAAATTCTGGGTCAAGCACGCATTTGACAGTATATGGGTCGATGTTGTAGAAAAACACCTCAGAATACTGACTTGGAACCACTGAAGAAACATCATTTTGGTTGATTATTGGAGGTTTGCCTGATCTGAAACAGGTATCCCTGTCAAATATGGAAACGCAGATCCACAAACGGCGTCTCATCATGGCCTCTTTTTCGGGGAGGCCAAACAGGGATTCACGACGATGTAGTCCCATGTCCTGAGCGTATCTGACTAGCGTTGACACCAATATATACGTTTGCGGGGCGCACTTGGTGAATTCGGAGAACATAACCATGATCATGAGAGCCTGGATCGTACGAATACCTTCACTGATAGTTGCCACTCTGTGGAAGTAAAAAATTGCATTCTCAGTGTGGTTGAGTTGAAGTTGTAAGAGGTTGTCTATAGTAGCTTTGTCCTTCATTTGCCCAGGGTCCATAGCGATAGTGCTTGCTAATGCAAGAATGGCATTTATGGAAAGAAGGTCAGAATTTGTCAGCCTCTTCTTGGTGACCTTGTTCGGTGAGTCAACAAGCTCGTAATATCTGTTGAACAGACTGTGAATCTGCTCTGTAGGCATAAACATCTCCACAATTACGAGCTCAGAACTGAATACCTCAACTAACGGATCTGTAACATGTCTAGGTGGAATGGGTTTCAACTCAGCCTTTTCTATGGGATCAAGCCACATCTTGTTGTTCATAAGGAAAGCTGCTGTTGTCTTTTGGTGGAAGGTTTGGAATCGGTCGAAGAGACCTTTATCGCCGCAGAATTTCTCGAGCCATTGGATACCCTTTGCACTGAGCATTGAGAATGAACTCTGAGTACCAAAGTATTTTTCCACTGGAGCATCTCCATCTGAGTTTGGGTCCAGCAGTACTGGAGATCTTGGAGAAGGATCAGCCTCAACCTCGTCTTGTGCGGTACCATCAGAAGTAGGACTTTGGTCGTTGTTCTCAACGATTTCAGGAGGGTGAACAGCAGAAGGGTCCAGTTTAGTCACGAGGGAGCCGATCATCGACTCCAGCCTTCCCATGCGCTCATCCAACCCATTGAGGCTTATCGGTTTCTTAGCTATCTTGACAACTGTCTTTCTCGTGCGTTCTTTCGCAGTGTACACGCATATTGAGTCTGATGTGCGACACCTCGTGCACTTCGGTCTGAGAGCATCACACTTGAGCTTTCTCGTCCGGCATGTGTCACATGCCTTTGATACACGCTTTTTCGAGTACTCCATTGGAACAACCAGGTGATGGGTGGCGGCGAACTTTGACACCAACTCAGGCTGAAGGAAGGCGATGGAACTCGGCTGTGACAAATGCTCCGAGATGCCCGCGCTCCGAAATATACGCCAGGGAAACGGTGCGGAATGCCATTTGCGGCTTACTTCCGTATGCGGGAGATTTGATGCAAGTGATCCGAAATATTATTAGAGTATGTGAGCTCGAATTCTAAACATGCGTAGCATCCACTCTCCCACGCGACCCAAAACAAATCCGCCCACCCGCCATGTCCAACTTCTTCAGCTCCATAAAGTATGTACATCACATTTATCTGACTACCATCGCTAACGCAGACGCAGGGGCTTTGGCAGATCGTCCAAGAAGAACAAACAGAAGGACCAGGCCTCAATATATTCAAGCACAAATACCTCTCGTATATCGCTGCGAAGATCGCAGTCACCGATGAAAAGCTATCCGCAGCAGAGCACACATGTTGAGAAACCGATAGTTCAACAGGGCCTGCCCCTCTTCATTTGTGAACCATTTGTGAAGACCGCATTGGTGAAAGGCTCGTTTAGAACGATTGTACAGCTACCGAAGCACGTCGATCCCAACGAGTGGATCGCGCAGAATGTGTTTGAGATGTACACCAACCTGAACCAGTTTTATGGGATTATTGCAGAGTACGTTAAACCGGAGTTGTTCCCAACGATGAACGCTGGCCCAAAGACAGACTACCTGTGGGTGGACCAGAATGGCAAGACTACACAGCTGCCCGCAAACCAGTACATTGATTATGTGCTCACGTGGATTGGCCAGAAGCTCGACGATCAAACCGTATTCCCCACCAAAAGCGGAGCTCCATTCCCACCACATTTCGTTAAGATCGTGAAGAACATCACCAGACAAATGTTCAGAATATTCGCACACGTGTACTATAATCACTTTGACAAGATCTTGAACTTATCGTTGGAGGCGCACTGGAACTCCTTCTTTTCCCATTATGTGTCGTTTGTGAAGGAATTTGACCTACTGGAGCCCCAAGAACTAGAACCTCTCTCACCGCTAGTTGATAACTTGGTGCAACAAGGCAAGATTATAACTTAAACGATGGACTTTATTGAACTTCAAGCTGATAGTAGACTATAAGAGCCAATCTCTATGTTCAAGTCTGGAATAATGCTGAACTCGGTACTTGAGCCACAGCGTTGTTTAGCGCGAATGTTGAACCAGGACAAGGTAGATAAATGCTATCGAAAAGAGCAACTCGAGGAACCAGAACATTGGCACTGCTCCCACTCCAGATGGCACCCAGAGTGCAGAAGAAGGGTGTAAAGAAGCTACCAGTTCCGTCTGTGGACCAGCTCGATGCATTACGTATAGCACCGCCACAGCCTAAAAAGCCTGCCTTGTATCCAGTGGACAAACTTCATGGAGACGTGCGCTATTGGCTAATAAAATCGGAACCATACTCACGTATTGATCCAGTGACTGGTATGGATTCCAAGTTCTCACTAGCAGATCTGCAGAAAGTCCGCCATGAGCCTTGGGATGGCGTGCGTAACCATGAGGCGAAGAACAACATGCTGAACATGCGCAAAGGGGACGTGTGTCTGTTCTACCACTCCAATGCACCGATACCGGGCCTGGTCGGGGTCGCTAAAGTAGCCAATGAGGCACATCCAGATTTTTTGCAGTTTGACTCGAAGAGCACATACTACGATCCAAAATCACCGCAGGAAGCACCACGCTGGTGGTGCGTTGATGTGACCTTTGTGCGTCGGCTGCGAGCCAAAATATCGCTGGACGAGCTAAGGGGCAATGGAAAGCTTGCTGATATGTCGCTGGTGAAGAGAGGACGACTCAGTGTCAGCCCAGTAAGAGGGGAAGAGTTTCATGAAATCATGACTATGGAGAAGGGGAGAAAGTTTGCCATGGATATCGACTGCGAAATCGGTGAGGAGTTCGTATAGTATGTACCCGTGTTCACTTGGCACTGCCATCGCTGTTGGGTGATCTGTGGTAACAAACCCGTAGAATGGTTTCCATTAACGCGTCGAAGAACGCGTGTCAATTATCACCACAATTCTTTGTTTACTTTTCAGCACCTAGTCCAGCTCGTAAACATCAACATCGCCACCAAAATATGGGAAGAAACCTTCCGAACCGGCCAGCGGTAGAATACGGCATCGGAATGGGTGTTCCGGTCCACCTGCGACGGAGAGCAGCTACGGATCCGCAATCGACACTTGCTAAGCCGTTCAAAGTGCCCTTCCATGCGCGTTCGAGTGCGGTGAGCACTATGGGAAAAGAAGTACGCTCTGCTAGGCTCAACGGCCCGCAGTCATACGCTATGATGTCTACAGAGGAAGACAAGGAGAATGAAATGGTGATGAGCGATGGATCCGTAATGGCAAAGCGTAAGAACGCGCTCAAGCGCTCCACGCAGGACGATGCGTCACAAGCAAAGCTCCGGCGGTCTTTCACCTCACCACTTGCTGCCAAATCCATTAACGGTGGCACTCCCCCACCGCCACCGTTGGGAACAAAGCGGAAACCGGTCATGGTTCCCAGACCACTCCACGATCCGTCTGATGAGACTGCTTTGGTCCTTTATGACCCGACAGTGGAGAAGATCATCAGTGATGACGACTTAGAGGCATTGGACAAGGCGATAGCGGAGGCCAAGGCTCGTGATGAGGGCAAGGAGTTAGCGCCAGTGGTGGAAGAGGAACGTCCTTCAAAGAGAAGAAATATCCACAAGTCCCTCAATGAGATGCTCGGAATCTCGAAAGACCCAAATCAGGCAGAGAAGATGTATCCAGACGTACCCGTTGTTATTGACCCTAAACTCACAAAGATTCTCAGGCCTCATCAGGTGGAAGGTGTTAAGTTTTTATTCAAATGTGTTTCTGGGTTAGTTGACCCCAGAGCCAAGGGATGCATTATGGCTGATGAAATGGGATTGGGAAAGACACTCCAATGTATTGCGCTTATGTGGACTCTATTGAAACAAGGACATAGGGGGAAAAAGTCGATCGATAAGGCCATTGTGGTCTGTCCTTCATCTCTTGTGCGGAACTGGGCGAACGAGTTAATCAAATGGTTGGGTGATGGCGCCTTGACACCATTGGCAATCGATGGGAAATCGACGAAACCAACCGAGGTTGCTTCGAGCATTACACAGTGGTCTTTGGCTAAGGGAAGAAACGTTGTGAGACCAGTGTTGATCATATCTTATGAGACTTTACGAAGAAACGTGGATCTATTGAAAGGCTGCGAAGTTGGATTACTTCTAGCTGACGAGGGACATAGGTTGAAGAATGGTGATTCTTTGACTTTCACTGCCTTGGATTCATTGAATTGCAAACGCCGTGTAATCTTATCCGGAACGCCTATCCAAAATGATCTCTCGGAGTACTTTGCCTTATTGAGTTTTGCCAACCCTGGCCTCTTGGGGTCACGTATCGAATTCAGAAAGAACTTTGAGCTTCCAATTTTGAAAGGTCGAGATGCAGATGCTACTGACAAGGAAGTTGAAGCGGCGCAAGCTAAGCTTGGGGCGCTTTCCACCATTGTGTCTAAATTCATCATCAGACGAACAAATGACATCTTGTCTAAATACTTGCCATGCAAGTATGAACACGTGATCTTTGTCAATTTGTCACCAATGCAGCGGAAGCTCTACGAGCACTTCATCACAAGTCCTGATATCAAGAAGCTTCTTCGCGGAGTTGGGTCGCAGCCATTGAAGGCGATTGGATTGTTGAAGAAGCTCTGCAATCACCCAGATTTGTTGAACTTTGATGAGGAGTTTGAAGGTGCGTCACACCTGATCCCTGATGATTATGTGAACTCCATCAGTGGTGGTGGTCGAAACCGTGAAGTCCAAACATGGCATTCCGGTAAATTCTCAATATTGGAGCGGTTCCTTGCGAAGATCCGCCGAGATTCTGATGACAAGATTGTATTGATCTCCAACTACACACAAACGTTGGACCTTATAGAGAAGATGTGTCGACACAATAAGTATGGCTCCTTGAGGTTAGATGGTACCATGAACATCAACAAACGTCAGAAATTGGTTGATAGATTCAACGACCCTGAAGGACCTGAATTTGTCTTTTTGTTGAGTTCGAAAGCCGGAGGCTGTGGTATTAACTTGATTGGAGCTAACCGCTTGATCTTGGTTGATCCAGACTGGAACCCTGCAAGTGATCAGCAGGCTCTTGCCCGTGTATGGAGAGATGGTCAGAAGAAGGATTGTTTCATCTATAGATTTATCACCACGGGATCCATTGAGGAAAAGATCTTCCAGAGACAGTCCATGAAGATGTCACTTTCATCATGCGTGGTGGATGAGAAGGAGGATGTTGAACGATTGTTCTCTACGGATAATCTACGGCAGTTGTTTGAATTTGATCAAAAGACGATGTGTGACACGCACGATTCATTCAAGTGTGCGAGATGCACCAGCGGGGAACAGACTCGCCGTGCGGATGTTATGCTCTATGGAGATGCCACGACATGGAACCACGTGGACCATGATGGATTGGCGCGTACGAATGATCATTTGTTGAAGAACGAGGCGCTGTTTGAGGACATTAGTTATGTCTTCCAGTATGTTTCGCACATGTGAAACAATGATATGAATTAGACGATCATAGATAAAGAAGTCAGTATATCAGCGTAGTTCACTTTGATTCGGATGACCATTGGCACTGGCAATAGCTATGATTAATGAAATTGAATTGAATTGAATTGAACAGTTAGGGGCTCACCTCACCAAGGCCGAACAGCGCATCATTGGCATTGAATTGAAACATCTCAAGTTGGTCTAGCTTCATCTCGTCGTTTGTAAGGGCCTGTTTCTCCTCTCGAAGAGGGAAGTTCTTGGGCGTGGAATCATTGGGTGATTCGCTGGGGGGGTTGTTGGGTAAGACCGAAAGGCTCGATGTTGTATGTGTGAGATGTTGTGGTTCATGATTGCTGAAGTAGGAATCTGCAAGGTCCGGAATGTCCATGAATGTTGGTGTGAGTGAGAGCACCTCAACGCTATGCGTGGACTCGTCATCCCGATCGCGCTCCAGAGAACCCAACAGTGCAGGACGTGCCTTGCGAACAATCGGCGTGTAGTAGTGCGCAGGGGTTTCCTCATTTGAGCTTGTAGGTGATGAACGTTTTTGGTGATGTGGTTTATGATCGGCAAACAGATCAAGTAATCCATGCCCGGGCTCAAAGGGCATTGGAACATCTTTGAAAAACTCTGGTAACTCGCTGGACCGGCCGTACTCCGCAAGCGGGACACTCACTTCGCCTACACGTGTACGTGTGCTCTCCGTAGCGGGCTTTGCGCGGCTCAGGGGATCCATCCCCACCTGACGCACGCCTTCCTGGGCGGTTCTTGGGGTTGACCGCTTCGCATGACACTGGCAGGGCTTTCCTGTCTCACACCCACAGTGCTTTGTGATACTCGTTACACTTGAGCCTTTCTTTCCACATGTGCACGCCCCTGTGGAGTGTGCGTTCTTGGACCTGCGAAGATCCTTGCAATGTTTGCACTGTGAGGAGGGCCGGCCCTTTGGCTTGATCATCATGAGGGGCTGGTCGGTGTGGTTGCAGGTGGTGACACGATGGCCACGTATGCAGCGTTCGCAGGCATACTTGACTCCGCCGATGAGCACCATTTCTCCCGGTAGCTTGCGATTTTCGTGGATGGGCTCGCAGGAGAGTTGAAGTATTTTGTGGGAAACGATGATCAAAAGGATATCGTCCGTCCGGGCACGCACTGGTCCAAGGGAGAGGATCTGCGCCAAACGTATCGTTGATCCGGGCACTGGTGGTGGTCCCCGGCCTTGGGATGGCTATGCGAGCGTGGATAGACAGGTGTTTACCTACAGCAGAACTGCCGGGCTGCGGGGTCGCTGGCCAGGAGGACGTCCTTTGAGCTGGGCCTGAGTAGACCCTGTCCGCGCGGCCTGTGATGTCCTGATGGCGTTCTTGAGTGGCCGTGAAAAGAATCGACACCAAACGGGAAACGTCCGCCGAGTCGGTGGGAGACTAAGGGAAGGCCACGAACAAGGACATGCGGTGGTGTTAGGGTGTGTGCGAGGGTGGCTGTGGCTACGCACCAACCAGGAACGAGTCACGACCACCGAGGACTGATGACTGATATACACAGCCCGACGTGTCACTGAAGTGGTCCACTGTGCCACCCCAGCTTTCAGCTGCGGCGCTGCCACCCACAGTCCTGTTTGACAGTGTCTCATGCGTCCGCTACCAGTCAGACCCATGAGCCCCACCGGAGACCGTCGCCAAATATGTCATGTCGGACACAATGGCGAAATGGAAGCAGATATGTGAGACAGAAGGGTGGTTTCAGGGTGGAAGTTGAGATTCCGTGAGAAGTTGTGCTGCTACTGACAGGGAATCCCGCTGGGTTGCTCCCAGCAGTCTACTATAGCTATCTACTTGAGGCCTCGTGCAGAACTTCTCAGTCGAAGCGGCCTCCATCATCAAAATTGGAGACGCCCAGGGCTTGGAGCGAAATTCCAAATCGGGACGGTCAGTGCCTGGGGAGAAGCGCCCAAAGGGGATTTCCACTCCCAGTCAATAATGCAAACTAATCAGCAATCACTATTATCACTGTGGTTCTATTGAGGAGGCGGGGTACGTACACTGCTTCATGCCATTGCTGTGTCACCTGCCGCTGATGCTGGAATGATCATAGATATGAGCCCGTACGTCCAATAAGGAGCCCATTCGACCGTCGATTGACTGTCCCCATTCACGAAGGGTTCTGTCCGCCACCTCATGGGGTCTGAGATGCAAAAAAAAATGTCCTAGCCAGACTCGGCGATACTTTCATTCAGCTCTGTCTTCATAGCGGGAGACTTACTCAACGTCGGCGCCCTACTTGATGATGTTTTGCACAGACCTCCTACTTCTCTACTGTGGTGGGGGTGGTGCAGAGCCAGCTGCCATAATCTATTTGACTCAAGTCTTCAACCACATCCCTCAGACAGGTCCGTGGTTTCATTCAACCCATTCGCACCATCTCGTGACACGGTGAACTGCGCGAGAAGATAAAAGCCTGGGACAAATCCATGGAAGTCGCCATATCCGGTTAACCGCCAACATGAGCAGGCAAGGGGTCTAGCCTATCCATCGCGAATTACACGCAGGACGCAACAGAGGGTCCGGCCAAGTCGGTGAGCTGTCTTTAAGTCCCCCCATTTAAAGCCGTTCGCTTACGCAGGCGGGGGTGAACTTGGCAGAAATTCGTGTCAAAAGCGCAACACCGCAGGACTGTCATGCAGGAAACGGCGGAGTACAACAGTGATGTGTCGGACCTTTTTCAGAGCTATTGAAATGAACAGAGGTATCACTTGTCAGTCTGGGTGGCCCACGTGAATCGTGATGAGTGAAATTTGAACAAAGAATTGTGGAATGAGAAGCCACTATGCACTCATGAGAGCATATCGCCTTTTTGGTGCCTTCGATCTACCAATTTAAGCGAGTGGATTTTGCGATCCGAATCCTCTCATGAGCTCATATCGGTGTATAAGAGATCTGGTGGATCTCACCAGATCCATCCACCAGATCGTTTGGCAACCAGACCTGACCACGACATACACTTGAATGATTACCACCGAATTCAAACTCCAGAATGGAGAGCTGCGCAATCTCTATTATTCTTGCGGAAAATGTATGAACAACCACAGAGGGAAATCATGTGCTCACTTTGATCAGTTTATTCAGGGGAACCCTGTCTGCGAGAATGCTGCTGATATGTTCTACTTGATCAAAGACCGTGGTAGAAGCAAGAACCGCGGGTTGGCCTTCATTAAGTTGCAAGTTGTACCAAGAAATAGACCCTTCGCTATTGACGAGCAACGCACCACCCGTTGTCCTATTATGGGAGACTTTGCATACAAGTGCAAGAGATCACAATGCTGTGATATCAAGATGAAGACAGTATTTGTGAAGGAGTACGTTGATCTTCAGGTGTGTCACACTCAATGTGGGCTAGCAGTACTTGAAGATGCTGATCCAATCGCTTTCATTGGATCCGAAGAGACCAGAAAGGCTCTCAGATACTGGCACATGATCAATCATCCTTCAGAGTATACCACAACCTCTTACAAGGAATGGGTAGCTAGAGACACATATATGAGTTCAGGAAACCTTCTTGAGAAAAGAGCTCTTCAAGAGTTCGGGTTCGACACTGCAGCTGCCACGAGAGGACTTAAAGGCAAAACTCCAACCGCTTTCTCAGACCTTGGGAAGAAGCAAAGAAGAAGAAGAGCTAGCACAGGTGGAGTGCAAAAGATAGCTCCTGTTACGCCTTCTTCAAGAGCCAGAGCACAGACAACATCACCAGTCCTGACACATGGTATCGAATCTTCAAAGATGCCCCAGTGTTTGGTGACAAGTCACCGTACCATGGATCGCCGGTACATCGGCGTTTCAGAAGATCATGGTAGAATGGAGTTATCTCTCGGTAATGAGGAAATTGGCGTACTGCAAAGCTTTAATGACATCTTTGAGAACCAAATCGCCGGTGCAGATGACTTTTGCCTGGAGGATCTACCACAACTGGCCTCACAGCATTTAGTTTATCAATCTGCGGGAGTCCAGCAGATGGTTCCACACTCTATGGCTCAAGGCATGCAAGCAAACCATAAGCAGATGGCAACTGGGACACATGTGGTCTCGGCTCAGATAACTAACGGAAAGACCAAGATATCTGATATGCCGGCTCATCAAGAATGCTCCACCACTGGGTTGGAAATATCAATGAGCGCAGTTACTCAACAAAGTCCGGCCCTCCCAAGCACAATCTTGCCCACTACTGCTTCTGCCGAACAGAAGCCGTTTGTTGAAGAATTTTTAGAAGCAACTGGCGACTTCTGGTCAGACCTCATTGGCCTACATTTGGCAGCAGACCAGAGCACTGAGATGTATTGCAGTGATGGAGCTTTCGACCCCTTCTCTCTGAATGTCAGTGAACCAGATTTTGGTCTCCCAGCCGGTGCTTTTGACGCTTCAACCTACATTGACCTTGATTAGGTGGTGCCGTCCACATATGAGGTTGAACAGTGCTGAAGACGCACTTATGCCTTAAAAGTTGATTTATGACTTGTTACTTGTTAACATTATGATGCTATGCATTGACATCCACCTTCAAGATGGCGTAATGGTGGCTAGCTTGCGTTTTAACATAATTCTCTGTTTATTGGCTTTCGTAGCTGTGGTCCTGCACGCGCCAGCCAAGTCATGGAGAGGGAAACCCCGGAAGCTTCCACTTGAACGGAAAGTTTGGGGATATCGAGAGTTCGGAATAGATATCTAATGGTAATCCTAGCTCTCTGAGTCGAACTGTACCTTTCACCGCACAGCAGCCGTACCACTTTTATCACAATGAGCACTTTCTCCACGCCTGCCATAACCATGACTCATGTGAAACGAAAACTGCATGCATGGGGTGGCAGAGGACATCTGGACACTGTCTCAGACACATCACCACGGACAATCCATACATAACCGTAGCAGGGGTCATAGTCATAACATCGCTCGGCCTCTGAGCATGTGTGGCTCCCGAGCAAGCGGCGCCTGGCAAAAGTTTTGGTGCCATGCAGGGCGCGGAACAACCCAAGGGGCGAAAAAAGTCTCACTGGTGTCACACTACATATTCGCACACAGAGACCACAATAACCCGGCGAGTCATGATCTCCGTCCACGATATGCACTCACCAATCGACTCGCCATTCATGTCGGACTTTGGCACGAACTATGGCACGGACTCTCTGACATCACACCAGTCGTCGCACTTCGAACGGAGATTGGTCCTTCACTATGTGATTGCGCAGTCGCTCCAGTTGATACTACAGAGCTATGCGGAGAAGTTCAGCTGGCAGTCCGAGGAGATCGAACTCGCTTTGTCCTTCACAACTACTCTGACAAAGCGGTCGGCTATGACCCTCGAGGACTTCCAGCGTTCGTGCATAGTATTTACACGATATCTCGAGCATACAGCCACTCTGGAGATTCCCCTGAAGCAGGTCATTCTTGGGGTGGTTGTTGCAGTACAGGGCTTGGAGCTCAAGCCATGGGACATGATCACCGGGATGCCACTTAACTCTGTGGTCTACCTCAATCGATACCTGGACTTCGATGATTACGACCTGCATGTTCATGAGTCCGAGTTAACCATGATCAACGAAAAGATGAAGAGACTCATCTACGCTCGTTTCGACGTTGTCTGAGCGAACTAACGATGGTGCCTCTATTATTATGAACACTTAATGAACTTTCACGACCCCCTCTCTTTGCTGTAAAACCGCCCCATTCGCTGAACCTTGTCACAGATCGCTGTCCCTGTTTATTATCGTCTCCAGATCACCTCCACTGCTGAGCAGTCGTTCTCTGTTCCGTTTGCAAGTGAGAGTGTCTGTGTGTCTCTTGAGCGCATCCTTGCGTGCAAATCCCTTGCCGCACTGTTGACAGATGTGAGGGAGCACGGGCATATGGGCACGCTGGTGACGCCTGAGGTCAGAGCTGCGACGGAAGGAAAGCGTACAGTCTTGGCACTGGAATGGTTTCTCATCCTCGTTCATTGGCGAAGAAGGGTTCGACGTGGAACCCCCGACAGAGTTTGGAGTATACGAAGGTTGTGAGTTGGGCGTCTTCGAGGCAAAGTTCACCGCTGGCGAGGTCACAGGTGGAAAATTAAACGGTAGGTGGGCCCGCTGGTCACGATGGAATGAACCCTGCTGGTGCTGCTGTTGTTGTTGTTGTTGTTGTTGTTGTTGTTGTTGTCGTTGGTGCTGTGAGCTGCTGTGCCTGATATGATGTGGTTGGTGCTGTACGGTTTGGGCCTGCTCTCGTTCCTGCTGCCTCTGTTGATCGGAAAAATAGTCCAAGTTGAAAGTCGGGAAGTTGGTTGCCTTTGTCGAGTCAATAAGTCCCTGAATCGCGTCGCCTTCATTGCCGTTGTTGTGTTGTGATTGTGACGTACCCGATGAGCTGCTGGCTTTGCTTAACGAGGCGTACTGGATCCTGCGAAGGAGCTCCAAGATCGTCGGATCGATCTGGCTATTCATGGAGGAGGCCACAATGGCCTCTGCTGCTGCACGGAAGAACTTACGGTCTTCATCCTCCTCGGAGTTCGTCATGGAGGCGTTGGGTAGAAGTGTGGAGGTCACTTTGGGCAGTGTGTATGTCTGTGTATGTGGCTGGGGAGTAAATAGTAAAACACGCCGAACACTTTTGAGTGATGAATGTGCAGGAACAAAGGGCAAAGAGTGTCGAATCAGTACTGAGACTTTGGGTAGACGGCGAGTCTGGTTGCAAATAGTTCTTGTAGCGGAGAACCAAGCGTGAAACTGCGTCAAGTCACGTGACTATTGCGAAAATTGTGGATGGTTGGCGCAGCAACCGCGGACGAGATTGCTGGGGGGATTACGTAACGGTTACGGTTGCGAGCCCGCCAATGACCGGATCGGGTCGGCCGGTCGAACGTACGCACGTACTACAACATCTGGAACAACAACTGGGTCATTCGGCTTACGGGTCATTTGATAATGACAGCGCACTCATCCACGGCACTGAGGAATCTCTCACAGCTTCTTCGAACAGAGGATGACCTCGATAAAGTGGAAACACTGCGTGAGCAGCTAACAAAGGAGAAATCGGCAATGGAGGTTCAACTGAAGTCTGAAACACAACAGCAGCTGGACAAGCTGTTACAGGACATGAACTCTTTAGCACTCTGTCAAGACGATATCAAAGTGCTCAAAGAGAATGTGGATAAACTGAACAGCGTTGCCGATAGCAATTTCGGTTCAGTAGACAGGTACGAGCTGATAAACAAGATCACCAAAGTTCATGAGATCTTTGAGCAAAGTGATAAGATAGCTGTACGAGTGGCGCAGTTTCAGGAAGAATTGGCGTACATAGATCAAAGTATCGAGGCAGAGAATTACAGAGAGATTGATATTGACTCGGAGGTTCCGGGGTTGCTTGACATTCATTGGAAGCTGAACGGGCTTAGAGACTTCCAAGATCACATCCTGGAATTGAGTTTGAAGTCGAGTGATGATTCAAAGTTCATTGTTAAGAAGCTTACAGCAAGAACTGGCTCAACCATTCAGAAATGGGATACCTTACTTGAGAACATCATATCTGGGCTGGTCGAGACTGTCAAGGTGGAGAACTATGGACTCGTGGTGAGGTTTGCCAAAGTTATCGAGTTTGAAGAGAGACAAGATGCTCGAATCAAAGCAGTCAAGGCTGTTATTGAAAAAAAGCACAAGAATGTGAAAACAGGGCTTTTTGATTTGATTGTGAAAGGTACTCTACCGTTCCGTACCCAAACAAGAGGTTATAAACAATTCTTCTTGACAAAGCTCAAGGAGGCTATCCATGAAACATTCCAGAACTGCTGGGATACATTTGCAAACAGTGCAAATGTTTTCGATATCCTGCAGAACTTGGACTGGGTATTCCAAGACCTTGCATGCGTCAAGCAGGAACTTTCGTCATTTGTTCCTCCAATGTGGGATATCTTCCAAGTATACTATGTCATGTATTATGCTGAACTACACAAACTGATAGTTCAATTGGTTGAATCCGAGCCAGAGACAGCATTCATCTTGGAAATTCTTGAGTTTGACAACAAGTTCCAGGAGATCATGGTTGCGGAGTTCGGATTCAAGAAGAAGGAAATAAAAAGTATCATTGGTGATGCAGAGAAGGAACAACTCTTTAGTGATTACCTGAACTTGGTGGTGATGATGATCACCACCTGGATGGGGAATCTCTCCAAAACGGAACAGGATGTGTTCAAGAACCGAATTACTGCCCCAGAGACAGACTCAGAGAATTTGTACTTGCTAGAAGGTACCAAGATTGTTTTCCAGATGTTTACACAGCAGTGTGACGCTGCTTCAGGTTCTGGGCAGGGAAAGATTCTGACGGGTGCTATCAAGGAGTTTGGAAAGCTACTGCTCCAGAGACAACAGTCGTGGAGCGACTTGGTGAAGAAAGAAGTACAACGTCTACTGTTGCTTAACAATCCAGAACGGAGACCACCGAAAGTGGAAGGCGAGCCTGATGATGTTGTGCCTCCTGGGTTGATTGAATACTTGACAGCATTGGCAAATGACCAGATGAGAGGAGCCGACTACACCGAGGCCATCTCCGGGAAGTATGGTGCCATGGTGAGCAAGAAGTATTCTTCAGAGATCAACAATGAGTTGGAAGCTGTCATTGATGGCTTTGCAAACTTGGCCAAGCAGTGCTGTGATGCTCTGATCGTGATCATCTTCGACGACCTGAAGATTGTAATGGATAGAATCTTCTCTAAAGACTGGAGCAGTTCAAACTACTCTCAGCAAATATCTGATACATTACTGGAGTACCTTGGTGACTTGAAACAGTCGATGAACTCATATCTGTTTGAAATCTTGTGTGAGGAGGTGGTTGAGGAGACGTTACTGATGTACCTGGACAACTTGAACAATGATGTCAAATTCCCTAAAGACCCTGAAAGACTCCTTGGGGCAATCAAACGAGACTTTGAGGTGTTTTACAAGCTTTTCATCCAATTTATCGGGCAAGACGTTATCGAATCAAAGTTCAAGATTGTGGAGACCTTTATGGATCTGTCAACAGAGCCAGACTTGGATCAGCTCTTGGTGCATTGGCAAACAGCCGTCGAGAACTTTAATGATATAAAGACCGACTTTTTGTCCCTTGTGCTGAAAGCGAGACGTGATATTGACTCCAGTGATGCCAAGTTATTGGTGCCGAGAGCAAAGGAAGTGCAACGGATATACCTGGATGCGCATCAATACGAACTAGAACAGTCGTTCATGGGCCGTTTCAATCTGAGCAGGAAGATAAAGAAAAACTACTTATGAAATCATGACCCTCACTCGTTAGATCTTCTTGATATAGAATATGTTGACAACCAATGTAGCTTCATCAAGCTTCAGTTGCACTTTGTAAGAGCCATCAGTGTCGGCGTCCCACAATAAACCAACGGTATGCTTGTTTTCTGTCACTGTATGCGATGAGAGTAGAGTGGCCTCTGCTATGAGCTTGTAATCCGTAGTATTGTCCTTCAAGGAGGTGAGGAGGTGTGATATCAGCTCCTGTGTGTTGAGCTTGTTGGGGAAGTTTGTCACCAGGGATTCGAAATCCTCTTGCGTAAATGGCTGGGGTGTTAGTGGGCAATGGCAATCACGGTCTTTTGGTTTACTCACAGCTGGCATGTTGTCGTATCTGTCGGTTGTCGCATTGGTAGAAGTGTCTCAGAAGGGACTTTTGCGGCTGATCCCGAGATTGCACCTGGTCCGGCCACTGTTGACATCTTCGGTTGTTCTACGAACATCATCTTTCTCCGGATCCTGAAAAGTGCAATGCATTGGAGCGACAGAGAAGTCAGTTGTAGACCAGCAAATGGGGAATCAGCAGGAACAGTCAAGGGAGAGCCCTCGCAGCTTTTGCTCTCATTAACGGGTGTTGACAGCAGATCAAACCACCCCAAACACCCTGTTTTGACACATCCGACGCTCATCATCAATGCTTTTGAGGCGTTCAAGTGATCGGCACAACACACATATTCTACGGCGATGGTTTCATCAGGTGGACTGTGGACTGTGGACTGTGGACCGTGGACAGTGGACAGTGGACTGTGGACTGTGGGCAATTGAGTATGGGGAATATACGAAACGATGAGCACATCCAGCTGATAGCACGAAGGCCAAGACTAGCCGTATACTTCACGAGCAAACGTCAATATGCAAACCCTGGACCCACGATTGATCAACATTTGTAATCGCGACTCCAAATGCGTCAGATTCGTGTCGTTTTCGTGTTTTTGTTTACGCGTCGGAGCCAATCAAACGCGAGTGCGACACGAACCAGACACGACATCTCGCAAAGAAAAAACGCGTATATAAGCACGCGCGATTCCTGTTTCATCCACTTCCTGCTAAGCGCCAGAACCCGCACTGCCCACTCCAACATCACCTTACCATGTACGTCTACAAGAGAGACGGCCGCAGAGAGCCTGTCAAGTTTGACAAGATCACAGCCAGAATCTCAAGGCTTTGTTACGGACTCGACTCCGAGCAGGTCGACGCCGTGAAGATCACACAGAGAATCATATCAGGAGTCTATGAGGGTGTCACCACCATCGAGCTCGATAACCTTGCCGCTGAGACTTGTGCTTACCTTACCACTGTGCACCCGGACTACGCCATCCTCGCCGCAAGAATCGCCATCTCCAACTTGCACAAGCAAACGACCAAGTTGTTCAGTGCTGTGGTCGAAGAGCTCTACACCTACATCAACCCGAAGACCAACTTGCTTTCTCCAATGATCTCCAAGGAGACTTATGACATCGTTCAGGAGAACAAGGACGAGCTCAACTCCGCCATCGTGTACGACAGAGACTTTGCATACAACTACTTCGGGTTTAAGACTTTGGAAAGATCCTATTTGCTCAGAGTGAACGGTCATGTTGCCGAGCGTCCCCAGCACTTGGTTATGCGTGTTGCCATTGGTATCCACGGCAGAGACATCAAGTCTGTCATTGAGACTTACAACCTCATGTCTGAGCGTTACTTCACCCACGCGTCGCCAACCCTTTTCAACGCTGGTACTCCAAATCCACAGATGTCCTCCTGTTTCCTCGTGGCCATGAGAGATGACTCTATTGAAGGCATCTACGAGACTTTGAAGCAGTGTGCTTTGATTTCTAAGACCGCCGGTGGTATTGGTTTGCACATTCATAACGTGAGATCAACTGGCTCTTACATCGCCGGTACCAATGGTACTTCCAACGGTTTGATTCCAATGGTTCGTGTCTTCAACAACACCGCCAGATACGTTGACCAAGGTGGTAACAAGAGACCAGGTGCATTTGCCCTTTACTTGGAGCCATGGCATGCGGACATCTTTGACTTTATCGACATTAGAAAGAACCACGGTAAGGAGGAGATTAGAGCCCGTGACCTGTTCCCAGCCTTGTGGATCTCTGACTTGTTCATGAAGCGTGTTGAGCAGAATGCTGACTGGACCTTGTTCTCTCCTAACGAGGCCACCGGTTTGTCAGACTGCTACGGTGATGAGTTTGAGGCTCTTTACACCAAGTACGAGCAAGAAGGCAAGGGAAGAAAGACTATCAAGGCCCAGAAGCTTTGGTACGCTATCCTTGAGGCTCAGACTGAGACCGGTACTCCTTTCATGCTCTACAAGGATGCGTGTAACAAAAAGACCAACCAAAAGAACTTGGGTGTGATCAAGTCTTCCAACTTGTGTTGTGAAATTGTTGAATACTCCTCCCCAGATGAGGTTGCCGTATGTAACCTTGCCTCGATCGCATTGCCAGCATTTATTGAGAAGTCCGCTGATGGTCTCACACAGACTTACAACTTTGAGAGATTGCACCAGATTGCTAAGGTGTTGACAAAGAACTTGAACAGAATCATTGACAGGAACTTTTATCCTGTTCCTGAGGCACGTGCCTCCAACATGAGAAACAGACCTATTGCTCTTGGTGTTCAGGGTCTTGCTGATGCCTTCATGATGCTCCGTATGCCATTCGAGTCTGAGGATGCCAAGGTGCTCAACATCCAGATCTTTGAGACAATCTATCATGGTGCTGTTGAGGCTTCTGTTGAGTTGGCAAAGTCTGAAGGTGCATACCCATCTTTCGCTGGTTCGCCAGCCTCTCAAGGGGAGTTGCAGTTCGACCTTTGGGGACGCAAACCAACTGACTTGTGGGACTGGGATTCATTGAAGTCTGATGTTGTCAAGCACGGTTTGAGAAACTCTTTGCTTGTTGCCCCAATGCCAACTGCCTCCACTTCTCAAATCCTTGGCTACAACGAGTGCTTCGAGCCATACACCTCCAACATCTACTCTCGTCGTGTTCTCGCCGGGGAGTTCCAGATTGTGAACCCATACCTCCTCCGTGATTTGCTCGACTTGGGAATCTGGGACGATGCCATTAAGAGCCGAATCATCTCCGACAACGGTTCTATTCAGAACTTGCCAAACATTCCAAAGGAGCTCAAGGACCTCTACAAGACCGTTTGGGAGATTTCTCAAAAGACCATCATTGACATGGCCGCTGACCGTGCTGCCTTCATTGACCAGTCGCAGTCGTTGAACATCCATATTAAAGACCCAACAATGGGTAAGCTGACTTCGATGCACTTTTACGGTTGGAAGAAGGGTTTGAAGACCGGTATGTATTACTTGAGAACACAGGCTGCCTCTGCTGCTATTCAATTCACCATTGATGCCACCGTTGCTGCCTCTGCTGGATTGAATAAGGTGGACATGACAAGGTTGAAGAGAGCAAACTACATCGGTCACCCAGAGTCTGAGGTGAACACTCGCGAGTCCAGTGTGAGTGTCGAAGAGATCGCCACCGCTGAGACATCGTTGGCCTCATTGACGATCGCGGATGCCGATAAACCATTGGCAGTGCCACAGGCTGAGCCGGTGAAAGAGGATGGTGAAGAGACCGCAGCTGTTGCTCCAACTGAGGCCTCCGCTGAGGACGAGGTGGATATCTTCAGTTCCAAGGTGATTGCATGTGCAATCAACAATCCAGAGGCATGCGAGATGTGTTCTGGTTGAAGCTGCTGTGCTAATTGTTAATGTTTATGTGGTTTTGAAATAGATTTTGTGCTCATGAACTGGAACCCGTAAACTCCGCTTATTGCCGTAAACACCTTGCGGCTGCCCGGATGTGGAAACCCCAGAGAGCCGAGAGACATCTTCCTCACCAGGTGTTGAAAGGCCCCCCATCCGCGCCGATGAAGGACGGCCTCGACAGTGCATGGCAGCAGATGCAGAGCATATCGGGGGACCCGTCCTATGAACGCATTGCCGCACCCATGCACCGCCACTGGATCCATGGGCCACCAACGCCCAGGGATGATCCACCCAGGGCCACACACCCTCTGCTGATACCCTGGGAGTCATGGCCGAGCCAGCTGAACTACCGAGTCTCACACAGAGTACGATTGCTGATACTGATTGCCTACCTCTCCGTATGGGCATTGCTAGATTACGCCCTGTTGAATCCTTTCTCCAGCGGTGCCAAGCTCAATGGGGAGCAATTGGTCTCACTGTCCTGTACCGGTGAGGGCCATTTCTGGAAGGGCAAGAACCAGATGTGTGGTATCGGTGGTGAGGACTGTCTTCCAAAGCACGAATCCGCTATTGTCAGGTGTCCAGCATTGTGTGATCGAGGGTGGACTTATTCGGCGCTGCCTGCAGGTGATGAAATGATCAAGTACAGACAATTCGCCATCGGTGGAGGGAAGTTGGGGCCCGAAGGAGCTCTCCGTGGTCAAGGCCCCCGTTCGCTGACACACCCGTATAGGGGCGACTCTTCACCATGTTCTAGTGCCGTACATGGTCGTGCTCTGTCTCCATTCTTTGGTGGATGCGTCAAGTTGAAATTTACCGGTGAGCGATTCTCGTTTGAATCCAAAAGAGGACCATACGGCACTGGTTGGTCTGTGGACTTTCCTGCCTACTTTCCTAGCAGTTTTGTGTTTGAGACACTGCCGATCGGGCTAACCGGCTGTCATGATCCACGGTTTGTTGTATTGTTGGTGAACTTCATCCTTGGAGCACCAGTATTTTATCTTTGCAGTGGATTAGTGGGGTACTGGGTAAGTTGTATGGCTGGGTTCTGGACAATTGTGCTCGCACTGGACCCACCGATGAACGTTTCTGACGAAGAAACGAAGGCCATGTTAATATCCAATGGCTTTGCAAAACTGCTACCATTGTGCTTCGTCCTAGAGGTTATGTGGAGTTGTGCGGTGAAGCACACCATCTCACAAGGCTCTCCTGTGTGCAAAACGCTTATATGGTATCCTCTTTTCTGGGTCGGCACAGCTAACATTATCACCTTTGACAGATTACCAGTTGACAGGCTTACGCCGCATGACATCAAAGAAATGCCAGGATCTGTGTTTGCCGTCATCAGCATACTCATCACTGTGGTTATATGCATTATGGTGCAAGCACTTCAGATCTGGCGTGCCGGACAACTTGTCCATTATGCCAAATGGTACAGTGTTGGCCTCCTGGGTCTCGTCACATTAGCGCAACTGCCCAACTTAGGACTACGAATTCATCACTATATCCTGTCTATTGTTTCCATCCCAGGAACGGCGACCCGTGGAATGTCGGCGTACATCTTACAGGGACTGCTTGTCGGTCTGATGCTCTCTGGCATAGCGCGCTGGGATTTCGCCAGCATAGTGGAGACGGAGACGAGTTTATTACGTGGTGAAGCCGGTGCAGCGATGAAACCACCAACTGGATTGGGGTTCAATGGGACCCATGTCGTCTGGAATGAGCCTATGATACGTTCGGAGGAGTTGCCAGGGTACTCCCTTGTTGTAAATGATGTTGAATGGTGGGTTGGAGAAGAAACCGGAGTGGACATCAGGGAAATCATTGGCTTTAAATCCTTCTTCCGTCTCGGTTTGAGTGAGTTACACGGTGGTGACAGGGGTGACTATACAAGGGCCGGAGTGTTGGAAGATGGAGTCTGGACACCGCCTGCGGCTGGTGTTAGTTGAACTCTTTTTTCATATTGAGCCCTTCTGTGCGATGAATATAGAAATGAGCGTATGCGTCAAATCAGATCTCAGAGATCAAGTACCAATGTCTTAGTCACGACTACTTCTGGACTGCACAAATTGTTGCAATCGTTTGATATTCACCTCCGACGTTTCCCACCTGTTGGTATTTTCCTACCAACCAAGGACATTATCTTCTTATTGTCCATACTTGTCTACAAGCTCCTTAGACCAACGACACAGCCCCTGTGTAAGGTGATATTGACACAGGACTGGTCCAGGTTACTACACTTATTCCCACTATACCTGGTGATAGTTCCCTCTCCTATGGCGATGAGTCAAAGGGAACCAAGACATCATCAAGATAAAGCGTGTGAGTACAGAAAACTACTATAATGTTTGCTTTTTATTGCAGCAATTGAACTAATCCATCATCAAAGGGTTTTCAACCTCTCCGTGAGATTCCATTAGACGGTTGTTGTTGTTGTTGTACTTGTCCATGGCCATCAACGCCTCTAGCAACCCCAGAGCTCGAGCCATTAGGCCCCGGTGGGCTCATCATCCCATTCACACCGCCATTCATCACACCATGGACCTGAGTACTATGTGCGCTGATCGATCTTGGTACCTCTGGTGCGACATGGACCAAGGGGACATGGCCACCACTAACGCTGCGCGGCACCACCGACCCGGGTCCTCCTGGCAGTCCGACTGGTCCTGCCGTACCAAACCCTGTGCTGGTATGGATCCGTGGCATCGATGATTTTCTATTCTTGCGTGATGTAGGTTTGAACGATTGTGCAGCGTTGTCACCATATAAATTAGTATCCATTTGCGAAGGATCAATCTGGTTAAGACGACGTGGCGGGAATTGTTGTGCATGCGGCTGTTGCATCTGTTGCAGATGCCCTGGTTGTTGCAGATGCCCTGGTTGTTGCAGATGCCCTGGTTGTTGTCCATGCTGTAATTGATGTGGGAGATGCTGTTGCGGGTGCTGTGCACGGACTTTTGGCATCAATGGCGGTTGAAGCTGTGGGACAAATCTCTGGGGCGGTTGACCACCCTGTTGACCACCCTGTTGGTTGACATTCAACGACGAGAGCATTCTGTTCAACTCAAGCTCCTTAGATGCCAATGCCTGCTCTTTCTTGATGAGTTCCAACTCACGAACGGAAAGGCCATCACCTGGAGTTTGTGGTTGATGCAGGTTTGCCTGTTGCTGTGCTGCTTGGCCCTGAGGTGCTGACAACTGTTGTGGAGGGGTATCAGTATCAGGAGACTCCATAGCAGAGGAGAATAACGCGACATCTGTCAAGTCACGGAGATCTGGGGTTCCAGCGTCCGAATGCATCACAGGATTTGCTATGGCGGCAGCAACTGCTGCTGCTGCTGCTGCTGGAACAGTATGACCGGAAGCTGTCCCTACGGTATTGCGGGCATCGGCATTATCAGGTGAAGATGCAGAAACTGGAGGAGTAAGAGATGTGATCACGGTACCGGAAGAGTTTGATCTGACCGCATTCTTGGCACGAAGCAATTCCACCTGATGATGTTGCATTTGATGTTCGAGCTGCTCCACTTGAAGTTGTAATTGTTGAACTTGATTCTCAGCTTGCACCAATTGTCTCGACTTGGTTTGGTAACCCAGTTGTAAGTTTTGCTGCTCCTGTTTCAACTGTTCACCTGTTCCTATTGATTTTGCATGTTCAGCTATCTGTGATTGAAGTGCCTCGTTCTGTTGCACCAATCCACGGTAGTCATCGGTATGTTGCTTTAATGAACCTTGAAGCTTTCTGAGTTCCTGTTTCAATGCCGCAGCATCCTCATTATCATTTCTCTTGAAGAATAATGAGTCTTGACGGTTCAGCCTCTCCAATTGGCACAGTGTAGCATAAAGGAATTCCAAGTATGGAGTCTTGATTCCATGGTCATCAGCTAGAAGGATCGGTTGAAGTAGTAACATGTCGATGTCGAGGCTATTCTTGTGATAAAAGTTGTAAAACGACTCTGGAGCATCCAAGTAATCGCCAGTGGAGATGATTGAATCGTACCCACTCATCCAAGATTTCAGCAAACCACTCTCATTGTCAGAACCAGAAGGGAGACGACAATTCATAGTCTTTGCCACGGTGATCATCTCTGTAACCAAGCCTGATAGGAGAGGTTTTGCCAGGATCTGTTTGGTTAGCGACGAGGGAGAAGGTTCTTCAAAGATGATGAGCAATGGATCAAAGCAAATGCGAGGAATAGCCAAGCGCCATTGTTCCACCAAGAACTCCAAGGGAGTCGAGCGCAGCGTGACTGTTGTGCCGGCACTCTGCAGCAATGAACCCAGTGCCCTTAGGTCCGTAAGCAGTGACGACGGATATTTTGCAGAAGACGTTCCCGATTGGCCGAGATAGATTGTTTGTTCGCCCTTTGCTGCGTAGGCATTGGCACCAACTGTTCTGATATCAAGCGTGGACATCACAGAGAACACCGATGCCGCCTGTGCTAAACAGTTCTTCACAAACGGTTCCAAGTTCACGAAGCCGGTGGATTCAACGAGCACCACGGTGTTCTTCCCCAAGAACGGCGAGAGCTGTGCGGCAGTGGTGCTCATCTCCTGCAGGGACCTTGCACTCACTACGACCAGGTCGAACACGCCCGGCTCCACCGAGTCCAACGTTGCATGGGTTGCCTGAGTCTCCAGGCGCTCCCCATTGACGGTGACATTGCGGCCGGGATCGAGCCTCTTGTTGACGAGCTGGACGGCCAGCTTCCCTGAGGCGTGGATCTGCTGGGTGTAGAACACGCAGCGCGGGTTCTCGCCGACGACGAGGGCGCTGAGTTGGCTCATTGGACGGGTGCTTTGCTGTGCTGGGCTCTTCCGCTTCGCATTTCATGGGGACCGCGAGAAATTTCTTTGCGCACACGGCCCGTGTGCGCGTTCCGAGTTTGACGGGCGGTGGTAGTGGCCGAGTGGCCTGTGAGTTGGCGGGGAGGGGGGGAACGAACTACGCGGGCTGGGGGGACGGGCTGGTCGGCGACAGGCTGACGGCTGAGTGGGTGCGGCAGCGGTTCAATTGGGCTCCAGCAGTTCCCGGTGCCAATCGGCTGTCCGGGCTGTTGTTCCATACGCCGGAGCCGAGACCTAACACGTGCGACTGCCAGCATCAGACCAGTGCGATGCTACCCCCTCAGCCCGCATAGGATTCCACAGGACTGTGATCTCTAGCTCCGCTACTAGCTCCGCCACTCCTCCACTACTCCGCTTATTAGATCTCT
>PPLI02000011.1:0-10298 GCA_003707745.2 Williopsis misumaiensis
GACTGGTAGAAGCAGACCCAGTATAAGAAGGGAACTTCCCAGCCATCCTCATTACAAGTTTATAGGAACAAGATATTTGGAAGCCAACTCGAGTGTACTAATAGTAGGAGCTAGGAGCTATAGACTATTGGACTGTCAAGAGGTTACGATAAGGGATATCGAACAGACAGGGAAGTACACCGAGCCAGTATCTTCACATGTTTGTTCCTTTGAGCCCTCTATCACATACTAGCAAACACAAAAAGTCAGAATTGCCCATCTTTGCGTTTTCGATGTTGCTTAAAAGAGCAAAATGTTTGGAGTGGGTCTGAAAGCATAATGACCCTGTCAATTTACTGCAGTTCATTTCATTAGTATTTTATGGAAAGATTTTGCCTCTTCATTTTGGTCCTGATGTTTGTGACCTGGGAACGAGGTATAAATAACAAATTAATGGTTCAAGGCTTTGTCTGAACCCAAGAATTCTTTAAGCTAGCATATCCATCGTTAATTTACTTCTTTAGACTGGCAACTTTCCTATTTCAAATTTGTAATTTGTGTTGAAGACCGTAGAACTTAGTAGCCCCCCATGGTCGGAACTGATATTAACATAAACGACAAGAAAGCCGGAGCTGAACAAGCATAGACCTGTTCAAACTTCAGAGAGCAGTACTGGTACTTCGGTAAAGAGCAGACACTGTTTCAGGTTCAAAACTTCAATATTGACTCACTGACGTTGGCATGACGGGCCCGGGTCCTAGGTCCAAGGCAAAGGCTGACGGACTCTAGGGCAAACTCGAATGGAGCAGAAGAGCAAATGCGCAAATACTTGAAGTCAAAGCGTCAGAACTTAGCACAGGATAATGCTGAAATCGTTGAAGAAGCTTCAAGCTTCAAGCACACAGAGCTGATGTTGGACTTCTGCATATCCAAAGGTTTCATCAGCCGCCAAAATAATGTTGGCTACAGAAAAGGGGCAGATGGGTAGATACTGCGGCTGATATCTACATGATCAGGAAGATGATCTAGTTGCTTACTGCGGAAGCCGATTTCATGGGGTGGGCCAAGGCTTGTTGTCTTTGTTTTTACAATTAACCAAACACATACGCCATAGACCACAGAAGTCGTAGTATATTGACTAAATTGGAGGAATGGCCGTCATGCTCCAGTTATGCCCATTGCTCCGTTGCCCATTCATTCATATGATGCTGCCGCCGACAGTCGATCGACTGTCTTCTGGTTGGTTACTGGCCTGTGATACCCCCCTCGTCAGAGCGATTGGGCTGCTGGTGAGGATACTGCATGCAACTTGTGCAGAAATGCTGGTCGCTACTTTCGAGATGCCAAGATGCCGACGTCGACGATAGCTAACGCACGCGCCCAGCCGCACCGTGGCGCTGGATACGTTCGTCTATCCTATTGCTGCGATATCTTGCCGCGGAACCGGGAACAACAACAAGCTCCCTCAGCCGTGGGACTCCGGAGGCGGCAACAAGAACAGCGAAGAGAGCGACTGCATGGGTCAAAGATGCAGCCTGGAGCCCGTAACTGCGCGCCTCTGAAAGTTAGTTGGTCAGCGCGGCTTTAGCATTGCTTTTGTCCGCTCTGATCGAACGCGATCGCGCACGCCAAGTACGGACGAAAACAGGGTTCGAAGGCTCCACAGACAAGCGTGGAACACGTTGGGAGGGACAGGAAGCATCGACGGGTCATGGCCATAATATACCGAGGTAACAGGGCACCGAGATCCCACGGTCCCACCGTACGCTACTACGCCTATCAGGCGCCGGACGCCCAACTTGTATTATGAGATCCGGGGCTTTCGGGGCTCGGGGCGGCGGTTTCGGGGGCGGCGGTTTCGGGGGCGGCGGTTTCGGGGCGGCGGTCTCGGCCGAGATGGACGGCTATAGGACTTATAAGAGAGCAGCTCGGCTCTCCGTTTAGTTGGCAGAGCACCACAGCAAAGATGCCACACGATAGGGAAGATCCAGAATCACAGGCTGCGCCAGCCAAGTTCACCGAAAAGGATGCTGGTGATGGTACGAATAGATTTGACCAACAAGCTCATGGAATGGGACTAGTGCTCTCTGTCCTCTCATGCTCAATCTCAATGTTTCTAATTGCCCTGGACCAGACGATCATCTTCACAATGCTCGAGACAGTGGGCAACAAATGGGGCGAATACGATAAGGTCAGTTGGATAGCATCTGGCTACATGCTAACAATGGCAATGTTTGCACAGATTTGGGGTAAATGCTCAATCTACTTCGGAAGAAAACAGTCATTGCTGCTTGCCATCTGTATCTTTGAATTGGGATCTCTCGTGGCTGCAGTGTCTCCTACCATGGATGCCCTAATTGTTGGGAGAGTCATTTCCGGTATTGGTGGAGGTGGTATTCAAACACTTGTCTTCATTGTCATTTCTGAACTGGTTCCAATCAGTAAACGTTCACTCATGTTTGCCCTCATGGGTGTCATCTTCTCAATCTCCTCCGTTGTTGGGCCATTGGTGGGTGGTGCCTTCACCGATAGTGTTTCTTGGAGATGGTGCTTCTACATCAATTTGCCATTGGGTGGATTTGCATTTGTGTGCTTGGTTTTCTTCTTCCATCCACCACAACCACAGTTTACATGGAAGGAAAAGTTCAGCCAAGTAGATTACCTTGGATGCTTCTTGATGGTATCTGGTATTGTCCTGTTACTTGTCGCATTGACAGTGGGGGGTACCCAGTTAGCATGGAACTCTGCTGGTGTGATCTGTCTCTTCATCTTCGGCTCACTGGTCAGCATTGGCTTCTGTGTTTGGAATTTTAAGTATGCTGATAAGGGTAAGCAGATGGTCCCAACAGCCGTGGTCCAGGTCTTTGTCATTGATATCGCGTGCATCCACCTCTTCTTGCTCTTTTTCACGTTTATGGGATTCTCCATCTTTATAACCAGTTACTTCCAAGTCGTTCGTGGGTACGATGCCATCAAATCGGGATTGCATTTCTTGCCTATGGTGCTCTCCTTGGTGATCAGTTCAATTTGCACCGGTATCTTAATCAGAAAGACCACATACATTAAACCATTTGCAGTCCTTTCCGGTCTCACAGGTGTCATCGGATATGGAATAACATCTTTAATGCATAGGGACGGTGGTATGAACGAGATGATTGGATACTTGATATTGCCGGGCATTTCCATTGGAATTGGTATGCAGTCCGGTATAATGTCCTCGCAATTGAGTGCTCCAAAGATAGCTGGTGGAATGATCATGACCACCACTTTCAACAATTTCTCAAGAGCCCTTGGTGGTGCTCTTGGAAGCACTTTGTGTCAAGTCATTTATAACGCGATTCTCCACAACACGGTACGCAGTGAGTTCATTGCACACCCTGCAGCTTTCCCAGGAATCACAGTCGCCGACCTCGAGGCTCTCGCAAATTCTCCTAAGAGCATTCAGCAACTGTCAACGGAAGGTGCGGATATCATTTTGGACTCTGTGATGCACTCGATTCGTAGTGTTCTCTACTTCTGCACTGGTATTGGTGGTCTTGCATTTATCGTGACGATATTTTATTCAAATAAGAAGTTGCCAACAGACCAAGAAGTGGAGAAAAAAAGTGACTACGAGGAGGAAGAGAAAGAGAATTTAGAAGAAAACCTCGCAGTGGAGCAAGCCGCAATTGCTGAGGAGGAGAGTGAGCAGGACAAGGGTGAAGCCTTGAATTCAGTGGATAGCTCGGCGGAGAGCTCGGCGGAGAATACTGTGTCGCACTGACCCTGATACCATGAGTTGGACGGGGTTATATAGATATTTTGATCCAGCTCATCCAGATGCTGTACATATGATCTAGATTCTGCATGCAATAGTACTAACTCATAGTGAACCTTTCAGTAGTAACTCGTTTGGAAGGCATCCTGCCAAATGACTCCATCGAACGCTGCGATGCGACGTTCTGTCCTTTACGCCGCGGAGTACGGATGTTCTCAATTGCTGCCTTGAGATCCCGCATCTGCTTCTTCAGGTTTCCTATGAGTTTGACTCTGTATTAAAGGACAAAACACATGGGGACTGATCTGCCACCCACATATTTGCACTGCGCTACTGACACGAAAAATGCACGGCGCGCAACCAGAAATTACGCGTGTGGTTGGCGCGAAAAGCTGGAGACGCGTTGTTCGTGAACATCAACGTCAACGGAGTTCAAAGCCCATAGAACAAAATCGTTCCCCAATGACCATGTCCATTCACGAGGAGGTGGTCAGCAAGTTTGGCAGTCCCATCGACAGGCCTGAGCTCATCCAGGCAGTGGAGCAAATCACCAAGGTGTTTGCCTTATCTGTGGAAGATGTGTATATCAATTGGGAATCGTTCGTTGTGACAAAGCATGACGGCATGAAGCTGGAGTACACTGCACAGACGATGGTTGACCTACAGCACTACATTCAGGAAAGACTGGAGAAGAAACGAGAACGTCAGGCGGCTCCAAGCACCATCAAGTCAAGAAAAATTGTCAACTTTGGTAACACGTCCTCACCATTTGGAACCCCTCTACTGAAGAAGAAGAAGCTGGATTCGCCGCGGGCACTGGTGTCTCCTTCAGAACGGAAGATTGACTCATCAGCCTCTCAAACCCCTCAGGTCCCACAGACACCAGCGGAGCTTAATACGCCATCGAAGACCACCGAATCGTACCAGGTTATCGAATCATTGAACAAACATCTACCAGAGCTGCTGTTCGATGAGCTGTCGAACCAGGTGAAAGTCACGGCTAATTTTGAACCGAAGAAGTATGCATTCAGAACAATGCGACAGAAACTGTTGGAGGCTGCGGATGTCCTCGATGAACAAATCGACTCCTTTGCCAAGGCCGTACAGAACCATTACAACTTCCAGTCATCAGATTTCGCCAACCCATCCATCATCTCCCAAAATGAGATCATCACTGTTGGAAGAATAGTCCCTGATAATCCACAGTACAAGGACTCAGATATCTTGAACGAGCAAAGTTTGGCCTTGGAATGTTCAAGACTTGGAGGCATTGGTAAGAGAGTCCCCCTAGACCTGGCAATACTGGACAAATTCGCCCTTTTCCCAGGCCAGATTGTGTGCCTGAAAGGTAAGAACCCAAGTGGAGAAGTGTTCAAAGTTAGTGAGCAGGTGGAATTACCATATTTGGGAGCACCAATAACCCCGGCGGATGAACTCAAAGAGTATGGCGACATGAAGTTGATGATCACTAGTGGACCATACACAGCTTTCAACGATCTAAATTATCACCCCTTAGATGAACTTGTTCAGAAGATCAACAACGACTACAAGCCACATGTTGTGATCATGATGGGTCCTTTTGTGGATATAACCCACCCGTCGATATCGCAAGGGTTGGAAATGGAGGCTCATCAGGATGGCAGAGCGGTGAAGCCACAATCGTTGGACGACATCTTCAAGCTCATGGTATCGCCAATCTTGAAGAAAATCAACCCACTCATCCAGGTGATTCTGATCCCTTCGTTGAAAGATGCAATCTCCAAACATGCTGCATACCCACAGGACTCATTCGATAGAAAGCAGCTTCAGCTGGGTAAAAACTTCAAGTGCTTCACCAATCCATCCATGTTCCAGATCAATGAAGTGAACATTGGTGTATCCAACAATGACATCTTCAAAGATTTGAAGGATGTGACGAAGGGAGATTCATCAGTAGAAAACAGATTTGAAAGGATCGCCAGCCATGTGATTCAACAACGCAGATTCTACCCATTATTCCCAGGCATTACAAGGACAAGGAAGACAAAAGTTGACGGCGAAGATTTCGAAGAAGTCCTACCCGGATCCAACCTTGATGTCCCCTATTTGGGACTATCTGAGTTCAATGATGTTGTTCCAGACGTGATGATAATACCTTCAGAGCTTAGATTCTTTGCAAAGATTGTGAAGAATGTGCTCATCATAAATCCTGGCTCATTGATGAAGTTCAACTCCAAGGGTTCCATAGTGAGTATTAGCATCAAGAAGCCAAACGTTGAACAGCTCACTGCCGTCGAAGGGCACACTGATGTGTTTTTGCATGACGTCTGGAAAAGGGCAAGGGTGGATATAATTAAAGCCTAATATAACAGTGTATACAAATGAACGTATATATGAAAAATCTCACTTCTTAGGAGTGGAGTGAGCACTGCTGTGGGCAGAATGTGGCTTCATGGCGGACTTGACTTTAGACAGCAGACCCTTCTTCTTGTTCGGAGAGGAGGCGCTCGATGTAGATCTAACATCATCCTTTGGTGAAGAATGCTCAGCATGGGAACCAGCACTAGTGCCAGCTGTGGACTGTTCAGTCTTACTGCCTGTCGTTGTCTCCTTCTTCGATGTTTCTAGGACCTTCTCATCAGCCTTGGAATCGGAATTACCTGTGGAGTTTTCAACCTTAGAGCCAGCCTGATCCGCCTTCGCGTGAATCTTAGAAGCAACACCAGTATCAGAGGCGTTAGTAGCCGTAGCATCAGATACAATTGCAGATGAACCCACATGGTTGTCAACCTCCTTGGCAAGGGATTGGAAATGTTCATTGCCTTGTTGCACTAGCTTGTTATCAGACGAACCTGCATAGCTCTCAATCCTTTGTGCAGCCTTCTGAGTTTGAGCGTTCAATGCAGCAGCACCTTGACCAACATGGAGCTTGACATTATCAACGAGGTCTCCCTTACCATTCTTAGCACCATCCGAAGCCTCAGAGAAAAATTCGCCCACGTTATCCTTACCGTTAGCGCTGCCAGTATCCTTTGAAGCAAGCTTTTCAGTGGACTTGCCGGAAGAAGAATCATTGGCATCATTCACTACCGAATACGGCCTCTCAATCTTGTGTGGGCTTTTGCCATAGGATGCAGCAGCACCAGCAGCACCAGCAACAGAAGCAACAGAAGCAACAGAAGCAGCAGCAGCAGTACCCGCACCAGAAGAAGAGGAATTACCAGCATTGCTTGGGGCTTCACTCTTAGCTTCACGCTTTGCGTCTACAGACTTCTGGGACCCAGAAGATCTGGACGCAGACTTCAACTTCCTCTCAAAGTCTGGGGGTAGCGTAGCACCAGCCAAGCTCACACGAGAGGAGGAGGTTGATGAGTCTTGTCTGTCAATTTCCTTTGACTCTAGGACGCTGCTATCTCCAGGTTTTTTGAGCTCAGATTTCAACTCTTCGGATTCCCCGATCTTTACTTCTGACTTCATGGGATTGGTATTTTCCGTTCTTGTACCGATAGGCCCAGTGGAGTTATTTGTTTGAGTATATGATGACTTTTTAGCGTTAGGGTCTTCTGAGAGGCCCACTGCCGCACCTGCAGCCGTGACCGCAGCGCCTGCGCCGGCAACAAGGGAGCCAATCGCTGCACCCACACCATAACCAACAGCGTGTGGAGAATTATAGTCTGTGGTATCACCGGTTGAGTTAGTTGTTGCATTGGCTGAGGCTCCATTCTCAGAGCCAGTAGCGGTAGGAAGTTCAGAGCCAGCAGACTTCAAACCAGAATGCTCAGGCGACTTGAGTAGATCTTCAGACACCTTTTTAGATTCATCAACTGGCGCAGCAGAGGTAACAGATGGACCAGTAGCTGGAGTATAAGATTCAAAAGGCGTGTCTCTAGGGGAACCTAGAGGTTTTTGTGTGGAGGCTGATATGCTAGCAGAATCAGGAATATGATTCGATTTGCCATCGGCCTTCACTGGTCCAGTGCCTGTCGGATTAATAACAGCACCTGAAGCTGCTAACGAAGGAGCAGCAACAGCTGCAGAATATTCAGCACTTTTCTTGGTGATAGAACCCTGCGCCGATGTCTTCTCAGCGTTTTTTGACGTCTTTCTACTAACAGAACCGGTTTCAGATCCAGAGCTGATCTCACGTTGGAGATCCTTTGGTTCCCTCTTCCCAAACTTGAACAAACCTTTCACCTTGCTCTTCGATGTCAAGGATGGGGTCGGAGTGGCAACAGGAACACCAATGACGGCTTTGTTAGAGGCAGCCACGGATTCATTTTCTGACGAAGATGCAGAAAGTCGAGAGCGAGACTCTTTGGTTACATCGGGACTGGTAGCATTGTGCTGCCCAGGTACGGAGGCAAAGGCAGAAACGCTCGTAGGGGAAAATATTGGAGTTTGTGGATCCGTCTGCGGCACAGTCTTTGATGCAGCGGTGGATCTCAACTGCGAGTCTTGGTGCTGGTTGAAGCCAGAAGACACCAATGGCACGACCTTATCTGCAGCGGTGTCAATGTTAGTCGAGCTCACTGTTGGCTCCGTCTCTTTCACCTTTTCAGCAGTCTCATTCTCCTTAGCAGAGCTGGCCCTAGCGATGAGCGCTGGAAGAGCTGTTGCCTGGATGATCGCATCATCATTCGAACCCCATTCGCTGTCAGATGAAGTCTTCGAAGCTTGCTCTGTACTTTTCTCTAGATATGAACCAACATAAGAACGGCGCACCTGCATAGCCTTGTTATCGTCCTCACGTTCCACTTCGTCACCTTTTGTGGCAAACAGAGCACCGATCGCAATGTTAACGGCAATAGCAGCATTCTCGGAGAACAAGGCAGTTGCAAAGATCTTCCATCCTGGGGTTGAAACCGGAGAAGATAGGTGTGTATAGGCCGAGCTTGCCACCACCTTGTCTTGTTGTCTGTACATCAATGTAACAACCGGGCCAACAAAACTTCCAATCCAGCTAAGAGCTTTGAGATGAGTGCTCCATGGAGAGATAGACTCGACTCTTCTCGGGACTGGTCTTGAGCATTCGAACAACAGTTTCTCGGCATCACCTCTGATCTCAATCCAGTTGAAGACGAGGGATACCAAGGGCGCTAAGGACCAGACAGGGCCAAAAAGAACGAGATACCCAAATTGCATTGTGAGCTCTCTGTACTCTGCATGAACATCAAACTCTGGGAGCGAGAGCTGCTGGCGAACATTGTTAAGAAATTCTGTCTCCTCAGAAGAGTCAAGAAGAGTAGCAACCTTCTTCTTCTTGCCGAGGTTTTCCTTCACCAAACGCATGGTGATAGGAACGACATTCTCTAATAAAAATGAGATGACCTGGGCAGTGACGATGAAGTAGCTGAACTGGTCCACAAGCCTCTGGGTATTGATCTGGTAGCGGTCATGGACAACTGGAATGTTCAGTTTTGAGGAGAACGATGTAAGTGTTGGAAGAAAGCGATTCACAAAGTGTCCGAATGGGAGGTATAGGAACACAGTTATGAAAATTGGAACGTAACTGGAGAGAAAGTTGTACAGATACATCTTTTGAATCTTGGACTTCTCGAGTGTGGACTGGTACTCGTGGTTCTCCCATGCCACAGCCTTGTCAACGAACTTTTCATAGATAGCGGTGAGGATTGGAACAATGCCGACGATAAGAACAGTTGGCACGAGACCAAGGAGTGGCTTTCCAGGACCTTGATAGAGCTCTGTAAGGAAGATCTCAATGAAGAAGCATGCCACTTGATACGAGACAAGGACAAGAAGGGCCACAACAGCGATAGGAAGAAAAGCTAGCTGTCTGGCTGTTCTGTCCAAAGAAGAAGCCACAGGGACACGGTTACCAGAGACAGGATCAATCTCATCATATTCACCAACAAAGTCTGCTCTGTGTTCTTGTAGTTTGTCAGTATCTTTGAGACCCCACTGGATCCCCAGAATACGTTCTCTGTTATTCCAATTGTTAAGGAACACTATTGCCCATAGCGAGTTGATCAAGGTGAACAGAATGGAGAATCTATGGAAGAACAAGTGTGAAATGAGACCGAACAAGGACGGAATAATAAGCCAGTTGAAGTAGAGACGAAGAAACTCAAAGTAAAGAGCAACTTTTGCCCCTGCAATGAGACGAATTCTCTCAACATCTCTCTCACCAAACCCTGGCCTCAAAAGTGACTTGAGGAGGGCCTTACTCTCCTCATGATCCCAGATCGGGGACACCTTGCGAACAAACTCCCACTTTCCTGCACCAGGAGTGATCCCCGCGCAGCCACTGCTGGCTGGATCTGTTAATGCTTGAAAGACTGCGCTGATCCGCTCCGTCCTGGAGACTCTCGCGAGGAGGGTCTCGTCGGAATCGAACTGGGTCTCGAGCCCATGAAGGTACTTCTTGACAGATCTGTTCTTGAGGATTGAAAGAAGACTAGTGTCATTGAGCTTAATGAATACCAAGAGCTCCTCACCATCGTTGGGGCGCACTTGGGAATAAAAACCATACTCCTTGAGCTGTTTAGCGAGCACGGCAAACTCCCGCTTCGCACGCTCTGTGGGCTGCGCGTCGTGCTGAGTGTAATCCACTGCGAGCACGAGA
>PPLI02000011.1:10398-36584 GCA_003707745.2 Williopsis misumaiensis
GCGATTTTACAATTCCAGTGTTAGTCCCGTCGTGGCTTTCACTGTCGTAGTTGGGAGTCCGTTCCTCGGATTGTTCATGTGCGGCTACAAATGATCGGCTACATCTTCATCACAATCACCAACAGCCGGTAATAATGTCACGCGCTGCTGAGCTCCTTTCGAACTACAACTCCATTCTCGCACACATCCCTTCCCATGTCCAGCTCATAGCAGTGTCCAAGCTGAAGCCAAGCTCGGATATCCAAGCTCTCTATGACCAAGGTGTACGTCATTTCGGAGAGAATTACGTCCAGGAGCTCATTGCCAAGGCTGAGGAACTGCCAAAGGATATCCACTGGCACTTTATTGGTGGTCTTCAGACCAACAAGTGTAAGGAGCTGACCAAGATTCCAAACCTGTTCGCCGTGCAGACGGTGGACTCGCTAAAGAAGGCGAAGAAGCTTAACGATACAAGAGAGGGAGACAAGCTGAACGTTTTTTTGCAGATCAACACCTCTGGCGAGGAGCAAAAGTCCGGCATCTCTCCACAGAGCGAGGAGCTCAAGCTTATCCTCGAATACTTGAAGTCTGCTGTGAACCTGAACCTCTTGGGACTTATGACCATTGGCTCTTTCAATCAGAGTCATGCTGAAGGCGATAACGCCGATTTCACCGTGCTTAGTCAATTGAAGAGCCAATTGGATAAGGAATACGGGCTGGACCTAAAGCTATCTATGGGAATGTCTGCTGATTACCCACAGGCAATCAAACAAGGTTCGTCCTACGTTAGGGTTGGTACGGATATATTTGGTTCAAGACCTGTTAAGGTACATGATGCTTGAGAAAATCGATCAAGGATTCTAACAGCAAATATGCCACTCCTTCTTCAGTGACACGCATGCTGAACTCCATCCCTGGATTTAAAGTCTTTACTTTTAACAATGTTCCGAACTTGCCCTGTGCAGTGTGTAGAATCCCACTGGCGAAAATGAAAGAGCCCTGCTCAATCAATGAGAGACCCAGTTTGCCCAAAAGTCGATGTAGTCGTTCCCTATCAATGTCCGAAGTGAGAGCTGATGTAGCTTCACCGTTCTTCAAAGCTTCAATCCGTTTCCAATGTTGAAGGAATACTGGCAGGGCAAGGTCAGTTGGTGAGAGGAACTTACTCATGAAGATTGGTAACTTGAGCCGAAAGTTGTTGAATCCACCACCAGAACTGAACTGGATCCTGAGATTTGGAATTTCCTCTTTCGGAAATGGGATACGTAATGTCACTTTCAGTTCTGCAGTACTTCTCCCATTAACTGGTACTTCTGTGGCGGGGAGTTCAGTGAGATGGGCTACTAAACCTGGGTTCACAGTTTTGTAGTTTGTCAAGGTGGCCAAGAAGGACTGCATAGGCTGTGGTGACTTGTTCAGAAACTGGAAATGGTATCGCAACAAGTGGCGATACGTATCATCATGTCTTACCCTGAGCACAACCTTTAGAAGTGAATTCTCAAAGAAGATTCCCTGATCAAACTCATAGAGTCTGTAGAATCCAGCTTGCCAATTTGGCGAAAGTGGTCCCTCAAGTTTGGGTTTGTCGTCCGGCTTCGCCAGCAAGTTATCCGTGCTCTGGATCGATTCCCTCTTGGCCAGAGAATTCGACTTCCCAAGACGCAGCATCAGTGTGTTCTGCTTTGTATTAAATGCTGGTGTTTCTGCGAAGGTAAACATGAACAGCGAACGTCCTGGCTCCGTGCTTAATCTTTGGATCAAGTTTAGGTATTCGAACGACCTTTGCTGTAGCTCAGAGTTGATTGAGTTCACCTCCATCCGAAGAATCTTGATCAGTTTAGATTTCACCTTCTTATCATCTGGTGTAAATCTTAGAAGCTTCATTAGGGCAAGAAGAATCATTCCCCTCGTGTCATTGGAGACAAAGAAGTAGAGCTGTATCATGATATCGAACTGTTGGCTGATAGAATGCCTACTCCCAATAAGTATACCAAACTCTCCAATGACATGGCAGGCAATCTTAACCATGGATTCAGTGAAATCTTTCTTGGTGATGTACTTCATGATAAGAGAACATGTGAAGCTGTGTAGGTTCTCATTGTTAACCACGATTTGGACAATTCGCTCCCAAATCGAGTCATTAATCGTGGAACCATTAGTATCAATAAGCTCAAGCATAGTGGAGACGTACCAATGAGCACTCGTGCCAAATCTCTCTGCCAAGACAGAGATCTTGATTGATATCTCGTAACGAAGTGTAGAGTCCACAGTTGGCATTAGTTTAAAGAGTTCTGACACAACATAGGTGATAGAAGCAGAATCAGTCATAACATACACTAGTTCTAGTGCCTTCTTGCCAATGGAAGTGTCCTGATCTTTCAACAGTTGTAGAATCTTCAGCAAATGTCTTTGAGACGTTTGCAGCGAGTTGTGTTGAGATGAGAGTGTAATGAGTGAGTCAAGCGCAAGATATCTCGTGTTCATCTCTTTGGAGTCCAATAGCTTCGTGATTGCGTCAATTGAGGATTTCAGTGCCTCTGGTGAAGGATCCAGATGTGTTGCCAGTGAGATCACAGCCAAGAGGATGGAGTTATGTACAGTTCTAGCATTTGTGTCATTGTTGGCACGGATTCCAAACTGACCAATTGACTTTGATACACATTCCCGAAGAAGCCTTAAGGAATGGAGGTCCACGTTGATTGTCTTCGAGTCTGGAATCAAGATAGTGAGAAGTTTGCATATCTTAATGATGGTCCAGGGGCAGACAATCCCGTTAAAGATGTACTCATGTGGTACTGAGTTAGGCTCCAACACAAGTAATGACAACTTCTTCGCCATCGTAGGTACCAATTGTTGTGCGCTTGTGAGGTCGATCTCCAAAGCGATGAATTCAATCAATGGAAGAATGGAGAGGAACACGCCCCAATGAGGGTCGTCACTGATTGCCAGTATCCGCGGGATCCATGCCTGGTGTCTCAAAAGAGATTCCTTATTGCTCCTTACGAGTTTTAGCATAGCCAATGCAGCTTTTTTCTTCAGCAATGGTGGAGCAGTAGCAGAGCGTAAGGTCTGAAATACACTCTCAACGAATAATTCACTCCACTTGTGGTTGCCCAAGGATGCAATGCATTGAAGGGCAAGGATATTAGACTCTTGGTCAGGTGATGCAAGATCCTTCCTGATACTTTCAATAACCTGTTCATCCGGATCATTCATCAATGAAATGGCGAGATATCCTGTGAACTTCTCACTATAAACGGTCGAGGCCACCAGGGACCTGGCTTGATCACCGCCGAATCGGACATCAAACTGGTGTATGTTGCAATTGGAGGTAAGGTAGATGTACACGAGCTTGGAGACATACTTCTTCTTCTGATACCCGGACAGTTTTTGCGTAAACTGCTTCTGGATGTTCACGATCTCAAGATTGACCCTACGATCATGCTCCTCCTGGGACTGCACAATACGCAAGTCAGAGATGAACTGCTGTAGACCTTTCATCTGCCCCATACTGGCTTGGATCAATGGTGTTGCTTGTTTTTGTTTTGCGCGGGCCGAGCTTCCGTAATAAACATCAAAGAGCTGCTGAAATGTATAACGCGCGGAGATTATTTCAGGAGGCCCACTGACCCCACAACAGTTCATAAACCAGAGAAAATGGTGGGTAAAGGCATTGTTTCAGACACCCAGTGAAGAGAACTAACACCATCAGAGCGGTGGTCACTTTCCATATCCAAAAGTGAGTCTAATTTGATTACTCCCTGCGGCAGTTTCTCTAACATTGGCAGCGCATTTGGACCCCTACGGGTTAGTGACTTAATAACCATTGATAATCAGCACACTAACGAAGACTAGGTGGCTGGTGGTTCACCCCAAGTAACTACAAGTCTAACGTGGTTATCATATGCGGCACGGCTGCCATCATTGCGTTTGGATCGTTCAAGCTGGCACAACGTGCGGAGTACAATCCAAAGACGGAGTACGACGAGGCTGTTATTGACAGCTGGAACGCAGCAGCAGGTAAGGGCATTATCCGCTGATCCCTAGAGAGACCAGGTCTATTTATTCTTCTATTTATTTGATCATTTATTCTGTGAAAAGCTTTGCTGGGTAGCACGTAGTAGTGATAGATCGTATGACATGAACACTATGGCCCTGAGGATCAAGAGGTCCGTTAGAACGCCCCCAATTAAATAACATATGGTTGTAGCACTTAGATGGAGCCGGATCTCTTGAGCTGCACGAAGACAGCAACGAATGGAATGGCAGCGGCAAGGCCGAAGAAACCAAAGTGGAGCACTGCGAATGGGACCTTTCTGTTATGCACCTTGAATGGGATGTTCTCGTAGACACCCTCCTTGAAGTGGGCACCGGCAACACGGGAGGTTGAGGAGAAGGCTCTTCTGGAGACTTGCTGGGCTTGTCTGGCGAACATTGTTGACGTGTTTGATGGGGTAAAACTGGCTTTTCGGTCTGCAAAGTGTTGATGATGATTTTGTCCTGTGCAAAAAAAAGAGGCAGTTACCCTGCCCTTTCAGCTCTCTAAAGAAGTGCTCCCATTGGCTGAGCTCATTGGTGGGCAGTTTTGAAAAACATACGAAAATTCAACTGCTGGGTGGCTATCGAGCACTGCACCATCGCAACCACCCACAGCAAACAATGGCCATCGCTCCAATCACCGGCATTCTGAAGAAGAAGATCATCGTTGACGTCTCTATTGGACTCGGCATCGGCGCCGTCGCAGGCTCCTACTGGTGGTGGGGCTTCCACAAGGGCAAGGTGCAGAAGAGAGAGGACTACTACGATGCCTTGGCCAAGCAGCAGCAGGAGCAGGACGAGTAAGTCAAAAAACAGACGAGAGAAAAGCATAGAGTGCTGTATTTATCATGGTAACGGATTTCACATATCGGATTGTAGTAGCATGAAGGAGGTTGGAAGGTCACCAAGCGGTCAAACTAGGAAGTATCCTCAAGTTATTGGTGGCAACAGTGTCGCTATGTTTGCCAATGACTGTCCCATTGATGCGGCGGACATCTGATCTTCAGTGTTAGAACTAATATTATCTCTCCGCCATGGTGTATTTATCTTGGTATTGGGTTAATTGAAGTTTGTTCACATCTACACTGTACTAAAAGCAGCATGTCGTTACGGGAGCTTCTCAGCCACCTGGACACACATCGAAAGTCCCTGGTGATTGAGCGGAGCCTGTCCTCCTCTATCAACTCCTTGATACCGTTTTCTGTCCTTAAACTGCAGGCAGACATCCAGAATGTGTACTGGTTTGATGACGCCCTCAACATTGTGCTCGACACCCCGGTCACCTTCCTCATCAAGTCTACGCTTACAAACGCACCGCTGCTTCAGAGGAGGGTACGGGAACTCCAATCGTTGAACCCTACGATCTCCATTGATCTGGTGGTCACCGATGACTACCCAAAGAGCTTTGAATTCGAGCTCGATAAACTAGGGGTCCTTGGAGATATCACTGCCATCCAACGGTGGAAACTCTACCTCGAGTCCCGTGATTTGATAACACTTCACTCTGAGCAGCTGCAAAGCATCTACCTATACAAAACACCAGACTCGACGTTCAAGCTCGCAAGCTTACTCAACAGGCACCTACAACAGAATCCACAGCTGAGAATAACCAAAATACTGAGTAAAGGTTTGAATTCTAGCAAGTTTGTTCAATCGCTCAGGAATTTGAAAGAGAATGACATCAATCAGATGGACATGGAGACGAAGAGGGAATACCTCAGGATCGAGCAAGGACTCTATGAGCAGCTGTCATCGGGAAAGCAGTGTGATTTGATTGTTTTGGAGCGGAACTTGGACTTTATGAGTGTGCTTCTCAACCAGGTGAGCTATCTTGGAATTATTGACGAGGTCTTTGGAATTGATATCAACACTGTACAATTGGATGAGACGATCTACTTGAACGGCGACGAAGTTTATCATGACCTGAAGGACATGAACTTTGGTGTCGCCTGTGATTACCTGAACACTCAAGCAAAGACTCTACAGCAAAAATATGATGGGTTGACGAAGACGAGAGACGTTTCACAGAAGTTTGTTGAAGAGCTCCAAAAGCTAGAAGATAAGAGAAAGTATGTTTCAATGCATACCCAACTGAGTGAGTCAATTATACTGAAGCTTCAGATAAACGAGGACCCTGCCTTCAATGAGCTCTTGGAATTACAACACAACATTTTGCTCCAAAATCTGAGCTACTCCAATACTATTAGTAAAGTGATTGACCTGATATATCAAAGCAGCGATGTCACCACTGTGCTGAGGCTCTTGGGAATCACCAGTATCGTTTTCAATGGACTACGCGAACGGGACTTCCAAAACCTTTCACAAGAGATCATTGAGACTTATGGCGTCAAATATCTCCTCAAGCTTCAGGATCTTATCAAGATAGGAGTCATCACCATAAGAGGTGACCCTTCAATCATAAAGAACTTTGCACAATTGAGCAACTCACTCCAATTGGTACCAGCGACAATGGAACAAGACATGTCCTACCGTGGTTATATCCCGTTGGTGACAAGAATACTAGAGCACACCATCGCACCTGAAAAACGATCTTCTTGGAGTAATCTGGATCTGAGTGAACTCATGGGCAAATTAATTGACGAGTCTCTGATCAAGGATACTCCTGGGGGTGTTATACAGAAGGACTCCACAGTGTTTATCGTGATGATCGGTGGCATAACATACTCGGAGATGGCAAGTATCAAACACTTTGAGGATCAGTTCTACCAGCAGCATGGTGTGAGGAAGACGGTGGTGGTGATTACCGAGGGCCTCATAAATGCCAAAGCACTACTTGCTTAATGAATGTTATCTCCATTCTATGGGTAACGTAGTAGTGGCCCATACCGATGAGCTCAAAAATTTCATCGTAGCAGCGAGTAACCAACAGCAGGACCCAACAGCAGATGCCATGCGTAACCTCACGTGTTTGAACAGAGGATTAGTACACATCCAGTCTAATGAGGCCCCTGAACTTCCACTATGCGCCTCAAGTTTCGAACCTGTAAATGATTCAATCACCGTCGTCCTTGGTCCCGGTGAATACGGGATCTACGAGGTGCAAGAGTTCTCGAGACAAGGCGGCGTTCAGACATTAGCATCATTCCCGCACGAGAGCAAGCTACTTAGCTTTGCCCACTTTACTGAATCGGCTACTCTGGTGTTTGTCTTCGAAAATGGTGACCTCGTCACTGCGGTTTATGATACTGATGAGCCAGTCATTGAGAGAGTTGGTCAGATCTATTGTGAAATCGATAGTGCGGAATGGTCAAGTGATGAGGAGACATTGGTGCTTGTTACCAGACAAAAGACTGTCATTGTTTTCAGCAGGGACTTCCAGTGCCTTAACGATGTTGAGCTCAAGTCAGAGGACAGCCAACTCTCTAATCATGTTGATGTCGGTTGGGGATCCAAGGAGACGCAGTACAGAGGAGCAGGTGCCAGAGAGGAGGAACGAATGATGATTAAGAACTTGGATCTTGAAAGAGATGCCAACAAGCATGATCCGACGATGCCAATGTACGTTGATAAGGGAACATTGACAGCAATGGACACACATGTTGCTGAGATCTCATGGAGAAAGGACTGTGAGGTGTTTTCAGTCTCCACCATAGAGACTGTACATGATACGCCCAGACGAATGATCAGAATCTTTTCCAGAGAAGGTGTCTTGGAAGGTGTTTCAGAACCCGTCGACTTTCATGAGGGTCAGCTTGCTTGGGGAAATAACATTGCCTCCATTCAACGGAAAAGATATGATAACGATGAGAATTCCCTCGATCTTATCTTCTTCGAGCGGAATGGTCTCCGCCATGGTGAATTTGATACTCGCCTCCCGCTTGATGCTCCAGTCGAGCAAATCGCATGGAACTCCAACAACGAGGTGCTAGCAATTCTGTCCCAAAATAAGGTGTACTTGTGGACTACCAAGAATTACCATTGGTACCTGAAGCAAGAACTCACCTTACCGAACATCAATTATATTCAATGGCACCCAGAAAAGCCGCTCACTCTCTTGTTGGGGACGGACTATAGGTTGGACATTGTCGATTTTGCTTACAAGACCACGACTGGTCCCTCTGTGGCCCCCTTGGACTTGGGTATGAACCTGGTAATTGATGGAAACACCGTTAATATCACACCCCTCTCGATTGCAATTGTTCCTCCCCCAATGGCTTACAGAGATATTGATGTGCCTGAGAACGTTGTTGATACTGCGGTGAGCATATCACATCAGTACTATGCCATTCTTACCAACAGCGCTGTGTATATTGCCAGTTGTGACGTGAATACCATGAAGAGCGGAAAGCATCCAAATGTTGTTCATGAGACTCAAAAGTCTGAGTTTGCAATTGATGGTGATGTACTGAGGCAGGTGAGCTATATCGGTGACGAGCTTGTGGCTGTGCTTGTTGACTCCTTAGGAGGTTCGAGAATCGTGCTGCTTGATACCAGCAGCACATCTGACGTTTTTGTGAAGGCTACTATCGAGGCTCCAACGAAAGTCGTGCTAATGAAGCCTGTGGCTGATTGGTCAAAGCTCTCATATCAAACTATTGATGGCGCTGTATTTACTGTGAGCAAGGAGTTCAACGCGGAACTCCAGGATGAAGACTATGTCTCTACAGAAGTCGGGAGATTCCCTCAATTATGTGCAGACTACGAGATAGCCACTATTGGTGGTAAAGCGGATGAAGAGTATGAAGGATATTCGGAGTGGGCAGAGAAGAAGCCAACTAATTCCTCCGTCTTTGGTCTCACCTCTAACGGTAAGCTCTTTGCCAACTCTGTACAGCTCTCTAGCTCAGTGACATCACTTAAGATCTCGGAGAGCCATCTGCTCATCACTACTGCACAGCATACACTGAGGTTCATCCATTTAAACACAGCTGAATTTAAACCGCTGGTGGAAACTGCTGATGTATCGAGCGATGAGCGCATCAGATCTATTGAAAGGGGTTCTTTACTTGTCAATATTTTGCCTTCGAAGTCCGCAGTGATCTTACAGGCCCCAAGAGGTAATTTGGAGACAATTAACCCAAGAATTATGGTTCTGAATGAAGTGAGAAAAGATATCCAGCAGAAGAATTACAAATCTGCGTTTATCACTTGTCGTACCCACAGAATCGACTTGGATCTGCTGCATGACTATGATCCTGAGCTTTTCTTCGCTAACATCGAGCTTTTTGTGAAACAAGTGGAAAGGGTCGACTATTTAGATCTGTTTGTATCCTGTTTGCATGAGGAGGATGTCACAGAGACAAAGTACAAGGAAACCACCAGCGATGCTGAATTTGATGAGCAGCTCAAGGCTCAGCAGCTGGGTCCGGTACAACAAAACCACAAAAAATGGGCGGATCCTAAAGCTTCCAAGATAAACAAGATTTGTGGGGCGATTCGTGATGTTCTATTGTCCTCGGCTTACAAAACAAAGTACTTACAGACCATTGTTACTGCTTATGCTTGCGAGAAACCTTCCAACCTTGAATCTGCTTTGAACTTGATCCACACAATCGAAGACAGTGCACAAGCTGAGAAGTGTGTTGTTCACTTATGCTTCTTGCAGGACGTGAACTTACTGTACAAAACTGCTTTGGGTATCTACGATATCAAGCTGACACTGGCTATAGCACAGCAGTCGCAAATGGACCCTAAGGAGTATCTGCCATTTTTACAGAACTTATACGAGCAAACTGAGCTGCGTCGTAAGTTCATGATTGACACTCATTTGCAGCAGTACGAAAAGGCGCTTGGTCATCTGGCCCAGATTTACGATGGATGCGCCCTCACCGAAGAGCTCAAGAATTATGTTCTTGACCATGAGCTCTATAAGGTGGCATTGAGCATCTTCAAGTATGATATAGTTAAGCAAGATGTTATCCTGGAGCTTTACGCCAGAAGCTTATCCTCCAAGCAAGAGTACGTCGAAGCTGGTCTCACATATGAGCTTCTGGGTCTGCTGGAAGATGCTTTGGAGTCATACATCAGTGGCCAGAGATGGAAAGAGGCACTTGCTATTGGCGAGATGCCAGCCTTCAAGGATAAGTTCGAGGGAGTTGCTGACAGATTGGTCAGCGTCTTAATGGAGAGTCACAAATACTGCGATGCGGCAAGAATCCAACACAGACTCGGCAACATCCCAGAGGCGGTCTCTTTGTACTGTAAAGACTACTACTATGATGATGCGATCATGATTGCAAGCTCCGAGAACAACTCCAGGCTTATACAGGACGTTGTTGATCCTGCATTAGGGAATGGGTTTGGAACTATTGCAGAACTCATTGCTGACTGTAACGGCCAGTTACAATCTCAGTTGAGAAGACTCAGAGAGCTCAGAGACAAGAAGGAGCAAGATCCATATGCCTTTTATGGACAGATGGAGGACTCGGAGGCCCCTGACAATGTCTCATTGGCTCCTTCAGAGACCTCCACCAAAGATTCATTCTTTACAAGGTACACTGGAAAGACTTCGGGAACTGCTAAGACCGGAGCCTCCAGAAAGACTACAAAGAACAAAAGAAGAGAGGAGAGAAAGAGGGCGAAAGGAAAGAAGGGGACAATCTATGAGGAGGAATATCTCGTCATGTCTGTGGGCAGAATGATCGAGAGATTGGACCAAACCAAACCAGAAGCTGTCAGACTCATAGAGGGCCTTCTGAGACGCGGTAAGAGAGAGCAAGCTCATCAGATCCAGAAGAACTTTGCTGATCTTTTAGTACACCTTCAAGAGAGCGTTGTGGAGATCTACGAAATCAGTGAGAAAGATCGTGAAAGAGTAAATGACGAGGGTGAGGTCTATTACGTCCCAGAGATCCCAATTCCTGCTATCTCAGGCTTCCCAAAGAAGAATGTGCTGGACTATTGATGTTGATGTTGTTGGCGAATTTGACGAAATGAAATGCATTTATTTAAGCTCTTCTGTACTGCAGAAGGTGGGGGCGACTATGCAATGTTGGCTAGAGATCTGTGTCTCGTCATATAAAACAAGGCACTTGAAATGAGAGCCATGTTGACAGTCACATCGTGCACGCATTCGTGCTCTGTAGGGATAGGAGTAGAACGCTGCCACTGAAAGCTGTAGAAGAGGATGAGAATTTCTTTATCACGATACTGGAACGGGGCTAGGTACATGCGGCGTTGCTGACGGTAGATGCATCCACTGGTGACTTTTCAGCGCCACAACTTTGCTCAGATTGATGTGTGCTCCAGATATCAAGCAAGCGTGGGCTAATATGCCATGTCCATGTTATTTTCCCAGATGTCCAAGTGCTCGCTAGTCCCTTTAGTGTAGAGAGCTGTTTGCAGGATAGGCTTCTCTCTGGCAGTGTCAGTGCCTTCCAGAAATAGTCATACACAAGAAAATAGCCATATACAGGAAGCTAGTCAAAGATTCCCCCTCTTGTGTAGTATCCCCTCTTCGTCTTGGCCTCATGATCGAGCACAAGTTCACCAAAGCCGCGGATGCAGTTCTTGAGAGCCTCGGATATTGCCTGTTTCTTCGCCTTCTGATACGCCATCGCCTTCTGGGGCAAATCGTCAGCAGTGCCTCGTCCTCTCTTCTCAAGATATGTTCCATCCTTCAATGTCACACGGACGATGCTCTCCATGCCAAGTGAGTGCCGCATGACGCTCTCCGAGTCCTCCTCGGACCGCACTGTCAACTCCTTGCACTCTAGAACTTCTGTGCACCACCCATCGTAACCGAAAGACTCATTGGCAAAGGCAATGAGCTTGTTCACCGAAATCTCATCCCGTGAAACGAACTTTGGTCTCTTATGGACATTATCACGCCTAAAGCGCTCCAACTTCGCCTGAAGCGTACCACTCTTCCTCACTGCCCACTTGCTAGCCGGTCTATCGCGCCAGTCACCATCCATGATGAGTCCCAAGCTGTGCACATCTGGAAAGAGTGTGGATATCACCGAACCGTCATCGATTCTTGAGTCATCCATCATAGCCGCTGCAGAATGTTCTTCTTTTGATGATCCGTGTCCAAATCTCCAAAAACATCAACAAGACAGCCGACAACCACCAACTTCTGCGCAGGTGTCACCGCCTCTTAGTTGCATTTCGCGGACCAGCTGGTGAAAGCTTTCGGCATCTGAGTCGCAATGGACCTCATCTCTGGCCTCATGGTCCAGCAAAAGACGCAGTCAGCCGAAGAGATCATCCCGACGCTGTGTGATAGATTGGCCCACGCTAGACTTGCATCTGACAAGAGGGCTGCAATTCTTACCCTTAAGGGATTCTCCAGACAATATAGAGAGTCCGTTATTGCTAATGGCCTCCGAGGTCTTATCTCGACGATCAATGAGTACAGCATTGATACTGACATCATCAAGTCTTGCTTGGAAACCATATTGATCCTCTTCATCAGAGGTGAGGGCGACGACGACATGACCCGGAGCTGGATCTCGCAGCAGTCGAGAGTTCAGAATGGAAAATATCCCTCACCTCTGCTCATTCATCAGGAAAGTTCGTCCATTGACCAGTTTTCGCTTTGGATTGCCGATGAGATCACCCAAGGTGACGAGAACATTACGACCATAGTATCTCTGCTTGAGAACACAGATTTCTATTTGAGGTTGTATACATTGCAACTGCTTGAGGCTCTGGTATCTATGAGACCCACCAGGACGAAGGACCTACTCTTGAATTCACCTCTAGGCATCTCGTCACTTGTCCTGATCCTTGACGATGTTCATGAGCCCGTGAGGAATGAGGCGGTACTTCTACTAATGGCTGTGGCAAATGACAATTTCAACATACAGAAACTCATCGCATTCGAAAACACCTTTGACAAGCTGTTCGAGATCATCCATGAGGAAGGGGATATCAGAGGAAGTATTGTTGTGCAGGATTGTTTGACTTTGGTTTCCAATTTACTGAAGTACAACATCTCGAACCAGAAGCTTTTCCTTGAGACCAACTGTTTGCCTAAGCTTTCATACCTAGTTGCAGAACCTCTTGGTGAAGATGAGATTGTATGGAATGACCAAAGATTGCAAAATGTCGAGATTGCCCTGGATATTGTGCGGCTATTTGTACTTGACGGCAATGAATCAACAAAATCCAATCAGGACTCTTTCTTCGGAGCTGAAATATTTCTCTACATCCTTCGACTTGCATTTTCCTCAAGCACTCCACACTCTTTGCGGCCCCATGCACTGCTAACTGTTGCGGACCTGATCTCGAAGAACACTAAAATCCAGCAGGGCTTCAGTGATATAGATGTGCCTTATATCGACCCGAGCCAGCCAAAGCAGCTTCAGGCATACAAAACTGCCATTCCAGTTGTCATTTCCTTGTTGAACTGGTGCCTTTTCGTGAACTCTGTTCATTTCTTTGACATCAGAGTTGCCGCATCACATCTCCTTCGTGCCTACTTAGATGGTAATGAGGAAGGTAAGGCCAACTTCCTTCATGATCAGATTGAGGAGTTCTATAATGAGGATGCTGAAGATGGAGCAGCCTCGGAAGCCCGGGACATCTCTAACGACCTACATGATGTAGCTGATGACACTACACTAGTCACGGTTGATGCCGATGGTGGACCTAAGGAGGACGGAGGCAGTTACAGTTCTGGGAATATCTCTATTGTTATTAAGGACACTCCGATGGCTAATATATTCCAAGCCTTACTTGAGTACGATCCTGAGGTCAAGTTGAATCCATACAAGGTCTGGTTCTCCGCTGCAACTTTGATTTATCTCGTCCATGAAAGTGATGACGCCAGGGATGTGATACGAGGTATTACAAGTGGAGATGAGGAATCTGGAGAAGAAGTCCAATCTGCCATCCAGGCACTCTTCAGTTTGTTACTCACTACCCTGAGCACTCAAGATGAGAGAATCTCTATTGCATACCTTATGGTTCTAATCGTGATGATCTATGAAGATTTCGACTCCGTCAACGATTTCCTCTCCGACTCATCAAACGTGAAATCACTTTTGCAGTACCTAAGCCAGCCCACAGGTGGAAGCACCATTGTTCATGGCCTTTCAACTATTCTGATTGGTCTTGCCTTTGAGTTCTCAAGCAAGGACTCACCACTCTCTCGCGTGGATCTTCATGCTTTGATATTAAAGATATGTGGCAAGGACAACTATGGTTACAAGGTCCTTCAGTTTAAGGAGAACTCCCTATTCGCTGACTTCGATGAAGAAGACATTTTGAATCCTTCAAAGGACGATACTGGATTGCCTCGGGTGTTCTTTGATCCTATAGTCGTTGGTTTGATCAAAGATAACTTCTATCGTATCAAGAACACTTTGAATCAGGATCCAACTTTAGACTCTAATGGGCGCATTTCTTATGAGAAATTTGAGACAGTAAAGGATCAATATCACGGCTTGAAGAAGCTATATGATTCTCTTAGCGAAAGGTCAACGCTTGCTCTGCGCGAAAGTGAGGAGGTCTTGCAGACTACCTCGGATGAGCTTGCTCTTGTTTCTCGAACGCTCAAAGAGACAGAAAGTGAACTCACTGAACTTCGAAGACAACATTTTGAACTCTCAGCTTCTCTCACCACCACAAACTCAGAGCTAGAGAAGTTGCAGAATCTTCATAAAGATCTGGATCGCAAGTTTTCTCATCAGTCTACAGAAATGAAGTCGCTTGGTGAAGAGGTCTTGAAGAAGGAGGCAAAACTATCCAAACTCAAGCAAGAGCTAGATCTTGTCCAAACTCAGAAACAGAAAGCAGAAGAAGGTATCAATAAGATGAGTCGAGAGCTGTTCCTGCTAACCAGAGATAGGGAAGAGCTCAGTAATAAGGTCAAGAAGCTTGAGAAAGACGCTCAGGACTGCGAAAAAGAACTGTCAAAGCTTGGACAGTCTGCCAAACAGAAGTCCGACGAGACTATTACGCTAAGGTCTCAGCTTGAAGGATGCTCGAAGCAACTCGCCGTAATGACATCAACCAAGGATTCCATTGAAGCTGCACTCCAACAAGAGAAGGCTGTCACTTCCAAAAATGCATCGCTCATTGAGCAGCTGACCGACAAGATGAGATCTATTGCCACGACGTGTAATGAGTTGACAAAGTCCAAGGATGAGCTAGAGACCCGTATCCGCAAAGTCAGCGATGAACATACCTCCGAGCTACAACTCTACAAGCAGAAAGTCACTTATCTCGAGACTACTCATGTTAGTCTTACTGAAGTTGTTCACAGATTGGAGAATGAAAAGGCAACGCTTCAAAGCGAAGTTGAAGTCTGTGCCTCAGAACAAGATGTCAAAATCTCAGCTTTCCAATCTGAGAGAGCAGAAATTCTTGCCGATCTTAAATCTGCTGAGGTCGAACTAGCCTCATCAAAGGCCTTGGGTGAGAAGCATGAGGAGCAGATCAGGGATCTCAATGCATCTTTGGAATCCTATAAGGTACAAGTTGCAAGTCTGGAAAATGAACACAAAGCTAAGATTGAGTCACATATCCATGATCACAGCAAGAAGATATCGGTTGTTGAGAAACAGCTTACCGATCAAGCTGGCTCTCATATCGAGCAGCTCTCTTCTCTTCAAGAGAAATTTGATGAATTGGCCGAAGAGAAAAAGCGGCTCACGTCTGAGCTTTCTAGCCAAAAGATACAATTCGCTGAAGCGAACTCCAATCTAGAGGCTCTCAACAATAACCTAAAATTATCTGACAATCAACTGCAGGCGGCTTTGGCTTCTGTCGCTACTCTTGAGCTTTGGAAGAAGAATGCAGAGGGAGATCTCGGGGAAGAAAGAGCCAAGTCGGAGTCCACTGTCTCAGCTCTTGGATCCACGGTGCAGCAGCTGGAGGGGTCAGTCAAAGACCTGAAGAAGACCAAGGTCAACCTCGAGGCTGAGTTAGATGATCTAGCAGCTGAGCTGGAGGCCAAGGAAGCTGAGTTCGAGTCCAAAGCGGCTGCACAGAAGAAGGAAATTACCAGTCTTAAGGAGAATATCTCTTCTGTCGAAGCAGAGAAAAAATCTCTTTCGTCCACTATGGAGTTCATATCACAGAGAGTTCAGGCAAAGGACATGGAGTCTGAAGCTTTAGTGAAAAAACTCAAGTCAGAAACATCAACGGTTGAGGAGCTTCGGAGTCAACTGACTGCGGCAGAGTCTGCAAAAAAGATACTGGAGTTATCACTGAGTACTAAAGACAAGAATCTTGAGAAGCGTGAAGATGAGATCTCAACTTTGAAGGCAAAGTTAGAAGCTCGTGAGGATGAGATCACAGAAAATACAGCGTCATTGCAGGCACTTGAACTCAAACTTGCGGACTTGAAACTGAAGTCAAAGGGTGAGGTTCAGTCGATTACCGGGGAGCTCAAGGCGCTGAAGAAGACTTTGGAGGAAAAAGCCAGTGACTTTGAAAGAGAGCGCGTACTGCTGTCTGAGGACTCGAGCTCTACTACCAAAGAATACTCGGAAAAAGTGACAAAACTTGAGGATTCTCTCAAGGAGCTGAACTCGTCCACCAACGACAAGATTGAATCACTGGAGAAAGCCAAGTCACAGCTGGAAAACTCTATTTCTGAACTGAACGCTTCCACAGCTAAGCTCGAGGCAGATCTTTCCCGTAAAGAGTTGAAGGTTGATGAGTTGAAAAAGTCACTGAAGACATCGCAGCTGGAACTTAAGCATACTGAATCGAATCTGTCAGATGCTCTTAAGGACATATCTAAGGTCAGCCTGCTGCAGACAGAACAAAGGTCGCTAGAAACTCGACTTGCTGGTTTTGTGGCCCAGTTAAGTGATGCAGAAGATAAGTTATCGAAATCTAGCAAAGTTATCAGTGCCTTGGAGTCTGAGAAGTCAAATCTGGAGTCCTCTAAGGCACAGGTGCAAAAGTCATTAGATGAATGCACTTCTCGTACTGAGAGGCTTGAGGCAACCTACACCGCCACTCTAACAGATCTGAAGGCTGAGCTTGCTACCGTCACAGATAGGAGCAACTCTCTCTCACTTGAACTCGAAAAGAGCCAGACAGAATCTTCGACGGTTGCCACAAATAGTAAGACTGATAAGGCTACGCTGTCAGACAAAATCTCCGAACTAGAGTCTGAGGCTGAGCTAAGCATGCAAGACATGTTCAATCTCCGCAAGAGGCAAGCTGACTCTCAAACCGCTATCACGTTATTGACGGAGAAAAATTTGTCATTGTCCAGACAGGTTAGCTCCCTCAGAGATGCCGAGAAAAACTCCAAAGATGTCTCAATTGCTCTGGACTCCACTAAGAACGAGCTTGCGACTCTGATGGTCAATCGTAGTGAGCTCGAGAATCTAGCGAGCGACGCTCAAACTCTTAAGGCTCAAAACAGCAAGCTTAAGGGAGAACTAGACGCATTAAAGGTATCCATGGCCGAAAAATCTGAACTCGATGATATGATCCTAGTTATGGAGGATCTGGATGAGAAGAAGAACAAGTACAAAGCGCTGGTCAAGAAATTGGGTGGTGAAGTATCCAGTGATGAAGAGAGTGATAATGATGAGAAATATGAGTCTGATGATGACTGAAAACTACAGGTTGATTTCTACAATTCATTGAACATAATTAGATTGTAAACCAGTAGTACTTCTAGCTTGTTGCACGAGGATCCTTGATTCTATGGATTCTCACCAGCTTCTCGTCCAGCTCCGCTATCTGCCCGATGTCTTGCGGCGTGATGAATATTGTCTGCTCTTTCACTTCGTTCGAGAGCTTCTTGAGCATCAATCTCATACCAATCTTTCTGTTGACTTGATCCATAAAAACATCAAACTCATCCAAACCCTTGATTCGAGAACGCATCAGCTTCCAAGTAGCCAAGAGCAAAGCGATCTGCGAAAAGGACTTCTCTCCACCGGATAGGGAGTCGACGTGTCTAGGCTTTTTATCATTCTTTGTGCTCACCAGCATCTTCAAAGTCTTTTTGATGTCATCAAAGTCCAAGTTACCAGAGAAGTTTCTGAACTGCAACGATTCTTGGAAGTCTGAATCTGCTTGAAGACAGGAATTCTTACGGTTCACACGGAAAGATGATAGTCTGGTCCCCAAAGAGGTCTTCAACAAGTTCATGGCCAGGTTTGCCTGGTCCAGTCTGCGGAATGCCTCTGCAAAGGCATGTCTAGCGAGCTCATCAGCCTCCACAATTTCTGCTGGAGATCTGCCCAGAATCTGATCGGCCTTGTGAACTTCCTCTCCAATCTTCTGGATTTCGGCTCTCAATACATTTAGATCAGAAATCACAACCTTTGCTGCCTCTTCCTCGGTACACATCTGCTCGGCCTCTACTCTGGAATCCTCAGCTTTCTGCAGCCATGCTGGAGCATTTGTCTTACTGACCTCTATACTCTCCAAGTGCTTTCTCTTCTCATTCTCGAAATACTTGATTTTCTCCTGCGTTGTGCCAATTTCTGTGGCAAGTTCAATCTCCTCGCTACGGACTTTATCAAGCAATGCTCTGATACCGCGGGCTTTCTCTTTCATCTGTCTCAAAAGTTGATCATTCTCACTCACTCTTGTCTGCTCCCGTTCAATCTTATTCTGGATATCACCAAGGGAGTTTTCATACGTCCTTTGCTTCTCAAGGGCATCAGCTCTTTCAGAAAGAAGCACCTGTAGCTTACCCTGATCCGAGATATCTTCAAGAGACTTTTTTAACTGATAAGTCTGAGCAGCGAGGCCTCTTCTCTTAATGTTTAGCTCCTTGATCTGTACGCTCAGCGAGTCTTGCTCACGCTTTAGGGAAGCTTTTAGTGCGTTCTTTTCCCGATCTAGTTCTCTATACTCAGACTGCAGGAGGGCCAGCTGACGTTGGTATTCTGAAGTATCATTCACTGCATTAGAGGTGGTGAGCTTGCAAAACTGATCAAAGAAAATTGGATCACTCATAAAGGCATTGTTCACGTTCTTGTACTGACGTCTGCCTGCTTTGGCTCCATCAAAGCAGATCGCTGCACGGAGCTTAGTTCTGCCTTCGACGGCTTCCTGCGCTGAATTTCTGTCCTTGAAGAGAGCAACTGATTCAAAATGGGATATATCAATCAAACAGTACATGGCGTCCTCGTCAGAAAATTCCAAGCAGTCCAGAGCTGCCAAATACTGGTTCCCAACATATCCTGCACTGTAGTCAAATTTCTCTGGACGTCTCACAAGGATGACGGAGTCGCAGTGGTGTTTCTGAAGGATGCCCCGAAGAGTTTTCTGATCCACGTGGTTCCGCACAACAAAAGTTTGGGAAGTAGCTCCCAGCTGAGAGTCAAGGAGAGGCGCCCACTGCTTGAATTGTGGCTTGACAGTGACATGAGCGCCAAGTGGCCCAAGTACCTTGTCCGTAAACCTGGTGCGTCGAGCCTCCATTGCAGCATTCCTGGTACTTGGCTTGAAGAGCCCCAGAGGATCATTCCGTTTCACCGACTGCAGGTTTTTAATATGCTCCTTTATTTCAGATATTTGGTCAGTCTTCTCATTCAACTGTTCTTGGATTACTTCAAATCGTTGACTGAACTTCGCAGGTATATCATCCCTCTGTAGTTGCTGCAGTTCCTTAATGTTTTGGTCTAACATGCTGAGCTCTTCTTCAGCTGATTGCACTTGTTGTTTCAGGACATCCTCCGATCCACCGTTTTTCTCTCTGATCTTAATTTCCTCCTTCTCGATGTCGGATTCGGCCTCCATCACTTCTTTCCTGCACTTCTCGATTTCCTTAGTGAGATTGGTCAATTCATTGAGAGCCTTCTCAGCCTTACTCGCTGCGATTTTGGTTGCAGCCTTCTGTTCACCATACTCAGTTTTGGAAGCTTCCATCTCTGAAGTGAACTCCGCCCTCTTACTGTCCAGCATTGCTTTCTTTGAACTGTAGCCTTCGATCCTAGAGTTCAGTTCCTCAATTTTCTGTGTAATCTCTCCGATAAGATCCTCAAAGTTGTGGAGCTCTTCTTTCGACCTCTCAATAATGGTCATAGTGTTTGCATACTCCATCCAGTAGTACTTACCATGAAGCAAAATCTGTCTCTCACGAAGGTCTTCGGATTCTCTGAGTTTGTTGTGCATGTCCCTGGCGGCTCTCGCTCGAGCCCTTAGCTGAACAACGTTGTCCTTGACTCTGATGATCTTAGAGCTAATCTTGTCAATGGTGTCATTGACTTTCTTCAAATTCTCCACAATCTCCTCCATCAGTGTACCTCGCATAAAGTGCTTGTACTTGTCTGCATCAGATGTTGCTGTTAAGAAAGAACGCGCTTGATCTTGGGAAAGGAATGTCATCGGATTGCTCACACCAATGTTGAATGTGTCAAGGATAGCATCCAGGTCGGACTTCTTTGACGAGATCTTCTTGTTATCTTCTGATCTCAGTGTGTAAGCAACACTGCCATTGTTGTCCCTTCTAATGGTTCTCTCGATGCTGATCTCGCTGCCATACTTATCGGGCTCAAAGGCATCCTCACCTTCATTCGCGAGCACAACCTTGATATGTGATACATTAGTTCCTTCTTTTATCAGGTCCTTGAGACTGTTACCTCTGTTTGTCTCCGTGGCCTTGGCACCGAGGCAAACCGAAATTGCTGTCAAGATGGAGCTCTTGCCACTTCCGTTGTGGCCAATGATGAAGTTCAGCCTTGGGCCAAAGTTAAGTTCAAAGTTCGAGTGACACATGAAGTTTTTCAATGACACTCTCTTGATAACTCCTGCGACTGGCTGGTCCTGTACACATCATGTTAGTCAATGAGGCTTGCCGCCGTGGAAGAAAGATAAACATACGAGTAGTTCCTGTTGGGTAGCTAACGACGCTTGAGTGTACGCCTGCGTCATACTGTACGCCACACGCTTCTGACGTTTGTAGATCTTGTCTGGAGCCTCTCTCTGCGTGAGAAACGCCTCAACATCGACATCGTTCTATGAGGTTAGTACATTCGTTTGATCGAATGGGAATGTACGCACTTCTTCGTCCTCCACATCCAAGAATGACTTCGCGTATAGCGTGTCGTAGTCAATTTCTGCTCGACGGTTCCCGTGGTCCACAGTCATCTCCCGTTGTTCGACGCGCTTTCGGCGGTGCGGGTTCGCCCTGAAGATGACGCTGGGGTCAGATTTTGGCGTCGATCGCGATGATTTGCGCTAAAAGGGCCCATGAGTGTCACCGCTACAGTACGTCTAGAGGAGCATTATTTCTTTTCACAAATCTGCTGCAAGGAGATGAGCCCCTTGCTTGTATCAACACCATACCGCCAGCTCGGTAGTGCCAGCAGGCAACAGCGGAGCTCAATCAGAGAACCCAAAACACCAAAACAAGTACCAATCAATGCATAACAGCACATCAACATCCGAAACAAACTGATCACAAATCAGTGTTATCCAAAAAGAAGTAGTTACCATTGGACTTCTGCTCTTTGTCCATCTGGGAGTCCAACTTGTTGATTCTTGGTCTGAAAGAGTTTGGATCTCTTCTAAAGGTAACATTGAGGTTCTTCAAGAACTTGTTACAACCTGTGAGCAAACTTTCTGGCTGTCTGGCGAAAGCATGCTTGGATGGCTCACCTTCAAAGACTATCACTCTGTCAGCAAGGTAGGTAGCCATAATGAAATCGTGCTCCACGACAAAGGCAGTCTTCTTAGCATGGAGAATAAATCTTCTAATCACCTTGGAACAGATGATACGCTGCTCAGAGTCCAAGTATGCAGATGGCTCGTCAATGAGGTAGATGTCAGCTGGCATACCGAGCGCCATGGTGATAGCAACCCTTTGCAGTTCACCACCAGAGAGGTTCTGCACCTCTTGGTCAATGATGTCATCGATTTTCAGAGGCTTACACACATCAGTTTGGAACTGTGGATGCATGAAGGAGGCTCTGATTCTCTTAAAGAGAAGTTGGCGCACCGTACCTGGGAACTTTGGTGAAATCATCTGTGGCTTCATCGAAACATTGAGCTTTGGCACATCCATGTCATTGTCAGCTGCGATGGCACCAGCCATTAGCTTACAGAACGTGGTCTTACCGGTACCGTTCTCACCCATCAACACCAAGATCTCAGAGTCGGAGAAATCACCCTGCTCAACCTCGAGCTTGAAGTCGCCTTGCGTTCTCTGCATTGCTGGGTATGTGTAGTATCTTGAAGCATCCAGCTTCTGGGCGTCTTGAGCGTCGACAATTCTGAATTGCAGTGACTCGGATCTGAATCTCATGTTCTCAGCATGAATGTGGCCCTCCAAGAACATATTAATACCTTCTCTCACGGAAGCCGGCAAAGTCACAACACCATACACCGATGCAACACCGTAAAGAATACACACAAAGTCTGATAGATAATCTAGCACGGACAGATCGTGCTCCACACAGATCACATATGAGGTTGGATGCAAAAGGGAACGGATAATGTAAGCCGCATTCAAACGTTGTTTCACATCCAAGTAAGAGGATGGCTCATCAAACATGTAGACCTGGGCTTCCTGAACACAGGTGACTCCAATGGCAAACCTCTGCAACTCACCACCGGATAACGCGTGTATGTCACGCTTCAGAATTCCATTAAGCTCTAGAACATCACAAATTTCTTTGGCATGATCCTTTCTTTCTAGTCTTGCCTTCAGTAGCTGGCCAACCTTATTCTCTGGGCCCTTGATCGCTCTTGGAATATTATCCACGTATTGTGGCTTGATAATCGCCTTCATGTCATCCTCCAGCACCTTGGTCAAATAATTTTGCAGTTCAGATCCTCTGAAATGCTTGAGAATATCACTCCAGTCTGGTGGGTCATCGAATCTGCCCAAGTTTGGCTTCTGCTTTCCGGCAAGGATCTTCAGTGCGGTAGATTTTCCGATACCGTTCGAACCAACCAAACCCAGCACTTGACCGGGTCTTGGAGTAGGCAGCCTGTGGAGCTTGAAAGAGTTGGCAGAGTAACGATGCGTCACTTGATTCTCCAAGTTGGTTGGCAAGTTGATGATGGTAATAGCACCAAAGGGACATCTCTTCACACAAATACCACAACCGATACACAAGTTTTCAGAGATGAATGCAATTTTGGATGTTGGTCCCACTTCGATACAGAGTTTTCCCGTCTTCACCACGGGACATGACTTCTTACACTCCTGACGACATTTCTTCGGCTTGCATCTGTCATCCGACACAATGGCAATACGTGTGATCTTGGAACTCATTGTGAGGAAATATGTGCTTGTTCAAGTTTCGGGTATGTTGTTATCTCTCGTTGTTGGTTTCTTGCTTGCGTATTATATCGTGATTAGCACCAGCCAACTGTGAACAGTGAATTTTAGCAGGCAACGTTAGACGAAGCTTAGGGTCCTGTGGTCTCAAAACTTTTCAGTTTTGATGGCCTCAAATTTTTTTTCCTCCCAGCTGCTGGCGCCCGCGCGACTCAACTGAAGCGCCGCAAGTGAAAAACGGCCTCTCCAGTGCGTTAAATCCAGGTTACCCGGCGTTACTTGTTACAAATCCTCGTGCCCTGATTGGATGGAATTCGGGAGAACCCAAATGCCCGTGCTATACAAGAGTTTTGAGCTAACAGCTATCATCTCCTGTTAGTAAGTAGAGCTGTCATCCTGCGCAACTAGCAATTTTCCTTCATGTGCACTCATCTATCAAGGGGCCTATAACGCGGGCCAAAAGAAAACCGGAATACACCCGAACACCGCAGTCGGATCAATCTACCTCACGGAGTTGTGTACTATTGTTAATGATACGTAGCTATTGTCTACCGGGAAGTTTTGCCCCATCTCATAGCCACTTGGCGCTGGGTAATGCCTGGACGATCAATCTCTCATATTCTAGTTCGAGCCTACTGTTTAAGGGTGTCTCAGGAGTACTATGGTTCGGTGAAACTACAGAGGAGCCCATAAAGCAACCAAGAAGATGGCCCAGAGATGCATCTTCGACTGCCCCAGCACCCAGCAAGGTGCCGTTATCAACATATTCATCCCCCATAGTTGGGATTTAATTCCAGCCTTCAACTTCATCACCCTCGTTTGAGGGGCCATCTTTGGTTGGCGCCACACGGCGCGCTCTCTAAAAATTTTCACATTTTTTTCCTTCACACATCAGCGTGTAAAACCTCACCCATAACCAAGAAGCCGCCAGCAGTCCAAAGCAGCGTTCATTGGATACAGAATCAGCAGAACTTCACCATCCGTCAAGTTCTTCATACCTGTACCCTTCGCACGCAGAGAAAAGACCAAAAAAATTAGAAAATCTTGAAAAAAACATATCACACCATCAACACATCACACAAAATGTCTACTGAGCAGATTGAGAAAACCGTCCAGGACCTTGAGGGCCTTAACGTCACTGGCGAAGCCCCACCTTCCACTACTGAGACCTCGGAGGCCTCTGAGGAGCAGTCTTCCCCAGCCGCTGGCGCTTCATTGTACGTCGGTGAGTTGGACTTGAACGTCACCGAGGCCAACTTGTTCGATGTCTTCACTGCCATCGGCCCAGTTTCTTCTGTTCGTGTTTGTCGTGACGCTGTCACCAAGAGATCTCTTGGCTACGCTTACGTGAACTTTGACGACCGCAAGGATGGTGACAAAGCCATTGACGAGCTCAACTACTCCCCACTCAACGGACGCCCAATGAGAATCATGTACTCTCAGCGTGACCCAGCTTTGAGAAAGTCTGGTGCCGGTAACATCTTCATTAAGAACTTGGATGCTGCTATCGACAACAAGGCCTTGCACGACACCTTTGCCGCCTTTGGCAGAGTGCTGTCTTGTAAGATTGCTACTGACATTGATGGACAGCCAAAGGGTTTCGGTTTCGTTCACTTCGAGACTGCTGAGGCCGCTAACGATGCCATTGACGCCGTCAACGGTATGGACTTGAACGGTCAGATCGTCTACGTTGCTAAGCACTTGTCCCGTGAGGAGCGTGAATCTAAATCCAGTGCCATCGAGAACATGTTCACAAACGTCTACGTGAAGAACGTTGACACTGAGGCCACCTCTGAGGAGGTCGAGGCTCTCTTCAAGCCATTCGGTGCCATCACCTCTTTCATCTTGCAAAGTGACTCTGAGGGTAAGTCCCGTGGTTTCGGTTTTGTTAACTTTGCCGAGCACGAGTCTGCTGTCAATGCTATTGAGGCCCTGAACGAGTCTGACTTCAACGGTAAGAACCTCTACGTTGGCCGTGCCCAGAAGAAGTCTGAGCGTTACGAGCAGCTGAAGAAGCAGCACGAGGCTAGCCGCCTCGCTTCTATGACCAAGTCCCAGGGTGTCAACTTGTTCATCAAGAACTTGGACGACTCCATTGACGACGAGAAGTTGCGTGAGGAGTTCACTCCATTCGGCACCATCACCTCCGCTAAGGTTATGTTGGATGACGCTGGTAAGTCAAAGGGTTTTGGTTTTGTTGCCTTCACTTCTCCAGACGAGGCCTCCAAGGCTCTCACTGAGATGAACCAGCACATGTTGGCTAACAAGCCATTGTACGTTGCTCTTGCTCAGAAGAAGGATGTCAGACGTTCCCAGCTCCAGCAGCAGATCATGGCTAGAAACCAGATGAGACTCCAGCAGGCCGCTTCTGGTATGCCAGGTCAGTTCATGCCACCAGTCTTCTACGCTGGTCAGCAACCAGGTGTTTACCCACCAGGTAGAGGTCCAATCCCAGGTCAGTTCATGATGCAGGGTATGCCAAGACCAGGTCAAGGTATTCCACCTCAGGGCCAGTGGGCCAACCGTCAAATTCCAAATGGTATGTACGGTGCCCCACAGCAGTTCCAGGAATTCCCAGGTAGACAAGGTCAGCGTGGTTTCAACAACAACCGTGGTGGTAACAGAAGACAGAACCGTGACGACGAGTCTACTGCTAACCTTGGCCAGATCCTTGCTCAAGCACCAGAGGAGCAGCACAAGAGAATTCTCGGTGAGGAGTTGTACTCTAGAGTTATTGCTACTGGCAGAGCCCCAGATCCAGAGTCTGCCGGTAAGATTACTGGTATGATTCTTGGCTTGGAGAACGAGGAGATTGTCTCCCTCTTGGGTGACGAGGATTTGTTCAAGCAGCACTTTGAGGATGCCCTTGAGGCTTACGAGGAGTTCAAGCAGAACGAGCAGTTGCAGCAGCCAACAGAGGAGGCTGCTCCAGCTGAGTCTGCTTAATCGGGTTGGTGAAGTGCCACATGAGAGGGCTGCATCGTAGTGTGGACTTTCGCATTGATTGTTTGATTCGACGATGCTGTCTCTCCTGTGGTTTGTTGATTTT
>PPLI02000011.1:36684-182001 GCA_003707745.2 Williopsis misumaiensis
GGGGGGAAAGGGTCCTCTCGTGACTTTTCTCGTAATCTATCATGCATTAACACGATGTAGAAGTATTACATGCTTGATCAGCCTTGATGTTACTTGATGTTTTACGAGAATAAAATTTCTGCTGAATTGAAACCAGAAACTGGAGTGCTGTTGGCTTCACAGCAGTTCAAATCACGCAAAAACAAACGGAATGAATTGATTAGAGCTCCAACCAATTTCAATTATCCACCAGCTCTAGCTCTGATATGGAATGAGGCATTGGTAGAATTTATTACCGTGTATAACTGCATTTTGGATCAAAGTAATCTGCGCTTAACACTGAAATAAAGGTCATTGCGACGAACTACAGGTAAAAGTAAAAGGACAAAAAAGCTATTAAAGCGTATTCAGATGATTTATAAAAGACCAATATCATCTCTCCGGCACAATGAAGGTTAAAAAGTTTAAAGCTGCAAGCAGCAGGCACTTTTGCTCTTGGAGCATGGCAGCAAGGCTTGACCAACATTGCAATTAAGCGATGGTGCAAACAATCCATGAGTGTCCCCAGATCAACATGTTGTTGTCAGAGTTCTCAGTGTTCTCCTTTGGAGTAGCGGAAGCGATAGTAGTTGGCTGCATTGTTGAAAGTGGTAGTAGTGCTGATGATGATAGAGAGAAGAATAGATCTACTACGAGATTCGGTCTCGTTTTATACATGTTCAAGAATATGGGGCACTCCGAGACCTAATGAACTATGAAACGTTCTCTGTAGGTAAAGAGTCCATTGAGGAGCCCAATTTGGGTAATAATCGGCGCTGGAGCCAACATGAGGCGTCGAGAAATCGGTTGATCCAAGAAATGATTTCCTGTTTCGGATGACACAATAGGATCTCATGCAGGTCTCGAAGGGGTTCCCGCTTGGGGCGTCTCGGGTCCTCATAAAAAGATTACAAGGGCACATCAAGCTCCGAATGAAGCCTCATCTAAGTAATATACTACACTAGTTCATGCAAGCAATCTAGATTGGCCTTAATCATGCAGATTCTCCGGGTCTTGAGGAGAAGAGGTTTTCAGAACAGACTACGATTAGTTACCACTCTGCAAAATCTTGATTCAGAGTCATTAAAGCGATACAATCAGACTTCAGAAGTTCAGGGTCTCAGACAAGACCGCGACGGCTCATTCTCCACCCCGGCTTCATTTTCTTTTGTGAACGCGGTCTTCATGGGTAACGTGCCCAGAACACAGGATACATAAATGAGCAGATGATCAATCTTTCAGCCAAATGGAAGCTAGTTACAAATCACACAAACCATTAGGTCAGTCATAGCCCACCAAGACAGTTAGTATAATGGCAAAAGCTGGAAGTGCGTGGACCTACCAGTGGAAGTACCTGGCTGATCTGGGCAAACAGCGTTTTTTAAAATTTTGATAAACTGGAGGGTTGGCCGAGTGGTCTAAGGCGGCAGACTTAAGATCTGCTGGAGGTTTCTCCGCGCGAGTTCGAACCTTGCACCCTTCACTGAAACAATTTTTTCCAAAATCGGAAGAAAAGCTGGTGTCCGGATGTAATATTTACTAGCTGCTGTTCATGATGATGATGATGACGAGGCCGCGACGTGCGCGCGTACTATGTTAATTTATGTATAATATTATGTATATAAGCTAGCGCTCTGCATCATGATCTAACTTCTAAGTTCTTCGTCGACTTCTACAACAATATATCCACGTACATCTCATTATACCAGCAGCATCTATTCCAATATCATAGTATGGTACAGAGATCGGCGTGGCGACGTATACACTGCCCGCGCCGGCTCCACTATTCCACCGGATGCCCAACTTTTCCGGCGTAATCGGCGCGCCGGCTTATTGTTGAAGTGGAAAAGCTTGAAAGATGCTGTCAAGATTGTCGAGACAATACTGATATTGCTTGGATCGGGATAGAGGCTCATTTCTGATCTGAGTGCAAAAGTGACAACATACGGGTGAACAAAGAGAACGTCAACGTTATCAACAAGACACCCAAGAGGCTCAATGTTGTGACATCCACCACCGATGCATAGTTGGCGCGTTCTTTGAACAGAGCTGTGGCTTTGAAGATCGCCACCACCAACAAAGACAAGGAGAAGATCAACGAATGGTATACCGCCAATCTGGTCTGCATAGGAACATTGGCCTCCTTCAATGGGACATCGATGGAACCGCGGAATAAGTTCGATTCTGCTGGCTTCAATATCAATTTCACAGAGCAGATAAGTACAAGTGGCAACACAATGAGAAACAACTGTTTGCTTGCTTGAAGGACACGATCAGCAAAGCATGCAAATCCGCCTAAAGCAATGTGGCAAAGGAAATCAAAGAAACTACCCTCGTCTTTCATCATGAATGAATTGAGATACACGTTAAAAGTCTTCTCCAGGTGTCTGAACTTGTTAATTGGGATGGTGAGCACAACCAGAGACTCCTCCAAACCAGCCAGCTCAAAACAGTTTTTATGTGTATTCTTCACTGGACTGCCAACGAGAGTGGAGTGACCGCTTACAGGACTAGCAGAGCCGCTGTTATAAGCCCCCAACTTGCGCGGTGGGGAATTCAACGGCTTCAGCTTGGCACTGGCCAAGTGACTCTCAAAAGCCAATGTCTTTGGCTGCCCGCCAGCAATCAAGCGTAATGGCTTTTCTCTACCGAGAACCTTGGTGACGTTGACGCTCATTTGCTAGCAATGGTGATAGCGAGCGGTCCCGTGTGATGATGAGGAGTTGCCTAATTGCTTTGTGTCATACAGCTCTGGCATGATTTCAAATGACACAAAAATTGAAATGATTGGTAGTACATGTATATTGTGGTATTCAAACCTCCCCCAGTTCCCGGTCAAGATCAAAGCTCCCATCATCTCGCGAATTCAACTCTATGTCTTCGTAATCGTCATCCCTGTTCACGGGCTTGAAGCCCTTCTTTGTGGCGGCGAAATTGTTGAAGAATTCGCCAAACTTTCCGCTTTCTGCTGCATCCTTAGCAGTTGTCTCCCCCTGGTCATCAGCCCATGATACAGTCTTTTTACTCGGTTTTTTCTTGTTCTGATGGGCATCCTTCAGAATGGAGTTCTTGTTGGGAGTCCGATCACCTCTAAAGTAATATATGACCGCTCCGACAACAACAATGAACATTAGGTACAGCACAAATGGGATTGCACTCTTAGTGCTGCCCTTCCCGAGCTTTTTATTATCCTCACTGTCTTCTGGGTGAGTTGGGCTCCCACCTTCGCTCAACCAAACAAAGGTGTTATTGATGTAAATCGGAGTTTCCACATAAGTTTCGTTTTGAATATCGATCAGTTTGTAGTTTCCAACAAAAATATCAAACAAGCCTCTAGAATCTTCCGGTTTGTCAAATGGAACCATATGTGACGAGTCATACACGTCAACGAATGTCAAGTTCTTTGCAGACTTGACAGAGCCTGTAGAGAGACCGTTGTATCTCCAGTCATACTCCTCGATCTCTCCAAACCCAATAGAACCACCCCAGTCAAGTCTGGAAACCATATCCAACACACCGTAATTGTTACAGATAACGTCCTTATTTCCGTTGAAGAGCATGATTCTCAGCTTCTCGAGGAGTGCCGGAAAGAATTGGATGCTTGGCCTCGACTGTTTATTCTTCAAGAATCTTGACACATCATTGTCACATTCCCTCCACTTTTTAACCTTTGATGGGTCCAAGTTCAGGGCCTTCACCACGTCGTCATTTTGTAACCAAGGCTGTACATTGGGCAAATCCGGCGGCCAATTCATTCCACAGCTCGGATAAGAGTCTCTCAGCCTTGTATCATACATATTAATGCATTGCTCGTCCTTTGGCATAGCCTTATCGCGAGTGTATGACAGGATACGAGCAAGGATGTTCTCACAGTCCAGCAGCGAGAACTTTCCCTTACTGGCATCATCACCAATCTCATTTTGACACTTGACCTGCTCTTTGAGCAGATCTGGAAGGAAAGGATCATCATTGTGGAGTATTCCAGCGTCCAACAAATATGGAATGTAACTCATGCTCTGCACGTTCGGGTCGACCCAGCCATTCCCTATGAGTAGCCCAGACAAGTTGATGTTGGCACCACCGTTTTCATTAGCTCTGAAGATAGCATCTGCAATGAAAGGTATATACTGGCCAGCATACGACTCACCAGCGAGATAGAGCTCCTTCCCTACATCGTCTGGGAACACTTCATAATAGTTGTGTAGGAACACGACAAAGTCCTCTGCAATGTCACTCAGCTCTCTATCATACGACTTGGTGGTACTGAACCCTGTTCCACCTGGCTGGTCGACGAATATGAGGTCTGCAGCCTCGTACCAAGAGCCGTTGTTCAGGTTGAGCATCCCCAGCTCATTCACGCGGAGAGGTCCGGTCTCCATGAGCGCTCCATCCATAGATGAGCACCCTGGACCACCATTGAGCCAGATGATCGTTCTGTTAAAAGCCGTATTGGGCTTCTGGAATCGCCAAAAGAAGTAGTTTGTCTCCGTAGTGTCGTTCAGCGTAAGGTGGCCGGCATGCATCAGCGGCCTCAACACCTCTGGAATGTTTGCAAGTCCGGGAAGGTCAGAAACAACGAGCTGCTTTTGCGGCTCGGCGACAGGCGCCGCAAGCGCAAGGGAAGCAAGCGACAGCAGCGTTAACCGACGCATTTTCTTCTGCTCTTTTGGAAGTGTGTGTGCCCCCTTTTTGATGTTGCAGCTCCGTTTTCTTCTACGCTGTGTCTTTTTTATGATCCAGGCACGGGCCAGCTGCTGCGCAACCCTTCTACACAACACATCACAAGATCATAAAATCAGAACTAAATGCCTTACTCGATCGGCTCAATGTTCCAGATACCATCGGCATACTCTTGGATACATCTGTCAGAGGAGAAGAAGCCAATGTTCGCAACACTAGTAATGGCCTTCTTGATCCAGGTCTTCTGATCCAGGTACGCCTCGTCAACCAACTGATGTGCCTGGAGGTAGGACTCGAAATCGTCTGAAACCAGATAATGATCACCATGATACTTGATGGAGTCGGTGAGAGACCCAAACTCGTCACCGTTACCAAAAGTTCCATCTTGAATGGCTTGGAAAACCTCGTCTAGCGCTTGAGGAATTTGATAGCCTTTGAAGCGATGGTCATGTCTAATATCCTGCACGCGCTCAGCGAGGTGGCCAAAGAGGAAGATATTATCCTCACCACATTCCCTGGTGATCTCCACGTTGGCTCCATCGACAGTACCGATTATGAGACCACCGTTCATCACAAATTTCATATTGGAAGTACCGGAGGCTTCTGTACCTGCAGTAGAGATATGTTCAGAAAGGTCAGAAGCTGGAATGATAACCTCCGCTTTGGAAACGTTGTAATCTGGGATGAAGACAACTTTCAACAAATCACCCACCTCTGGGTCGTTGTTGACAACATCAGAAACGGAGTTGATCAACTTAATGATCAGCTTTGCTGTGTAGTAACCCGGGGCAGACTTTCCACCAAAGATGGAGACCTTTGGAAGAATCTTTGCGCGCTCTTCAGGAGTAGACTTCTTGATCTGCAGGTAACGGGCAATGACACCAAAGATGTTTAGCTGTTGACGCTTATATTCATGGATACGCTTCACCTGGATATCGAACAAGACATCTGGGTTCTTGATTTCGATACCAGTAAGTTTCTTGATCAACCCCACCAACTTGATCTTGTTGTCAAGCTTTACCTTGGCCCATTGTTTGCGGAACTCAGGATCCTCAGCGAATTCCTCGAGTTTCTTCAGCTGGTTAAGATCTTTCAAAAAGTCCTCAGATCCCAACTTGCTTGCAATCAGGCCAGACAGCGCTGGGTTGGCCTGTCTTAACCATCTTCTTGGGGTGATACCATTTGTCACGTTTGTGAACTTCGATGCGCCATAAATCTTGACAAAGTCCTTAAAGATGGTTGTCTTCAGCAACTCAGAGTGAAGTTCGGCAACACCATTGACATTGTGTGATCCAATGATAGCCAAGTAAGCCATTCTGATCTGCTTGAAAGAGCCCTCCTCCACGATAGAGACACGGGCCAAAAGCTCCCGGTCCTCAGGGAACTTCTTCTCCACGCTTTGTAACCAGAAGAGGTTGATATCATAGATGATCTCAAGATGGCGTGGCAAAAGCTTCCCCAACAATGGGACTGGCCATTTCTCAAGAGCCTCCTGCATCACTGTGTGATTGGTGTAACCAAAAGTCTGAGTCACAATGGACCAAGCCTCATCCCAGTCCAAACCTTCTAAATCAACGAGCACACGCTGCAACTCTGGGATAGCCAAAGTTGGATGAGTGTCATTCAATTGGATCGCAACCTGGTCTGGGAACTCGGACCATGGACGTTTGGACTTCTTGAAACGTCTAAGAATGTCATGCAGAGACGCGGTGACCCAGAAGTACTGTTGCTTCAGGCGCAATTCCTTACCAGAATCGAAATTGTCATTTGGGTACAAGACTGCAGTGATCGATTCAGCAGCCTGTTGATTATGTACGGAACTCTGGTAATCACCAGAGTTGAACTTTGCAAAATCGAACTCCGTTGTTGGCTGTGCAGACCACATACGAAGGTTGTTCACGTTGTCGGTCTTATAACCTGGAACAGGGAAATCGTAGGCAACGGCAATGACACGGTCACCACCAATCCAATGAGCTTTCTCCTTACCTTGGGCATCCTTGGAATGCTCCACATAGCCATAGAAGTCCACTGGGATCTGGATCTCGTTACGTGGAATTTCCCATGGGTTCGAAAACTTGAGCCAATAGTCAGGGGTCTCAACTTGATAACCATCAATGATCTTCTGCGCGAAGATACCGTACTGGTAACGCAACCCATAACCCCAACCAGGATAATTACCAGAGGATAGGGAGTCAATGAAGCAGGCAGCAAGACGACCGAGACCACCATTACCAAGGGCAGCATCAGGCTCTTGCTCCAAAACGTCCTCCAAGTTGAATCCGAGCTCATCAACAGAATCCTTAACAAGGCCTCTGGTGTCAGTGTTGATCAAGGCATTGTCCAGAGCTCTACCCATCAAGAACTCCAAGGACAAGTAGTACACTCTCTTTTGGTCCTTTGTGGTCTGCTTCTGTTGGGTCTTGTTCCAATCGGTGACGAGGTTATCTCTCATGGTGTTTGAGGTGGCCTGGTAGGCAGCCAAGTCATCACAATTGTACAAAGATCTGGCAAGAGTGGTCTCGACATGGCGGACAAAGCCCTTTTCAAAACCATCCTTGTCCTTAAAGTTCTCCACGGCGAATTTCTTCCATGTTTCACGGGACTTCAACGGGATGACGCTGTCAATGGTTTTAATCTCAGCCGGGGAGAAACCAGTGAAACGTCTCACGTGCTTAGGACGAGGGAGGTCCTCGCTATCGGATGAGACACCTGGTGTAAAGTCGTATCCCGGCATGTTGTGCAATTGTACTGTGTATGTTTGCTGCCCTGTGTGGTTTTGTTTCAAGGGGGGGGGTGTGGAAATTGGAGCGGAGCGGATTATCCGCTTTTATACAGGCATCATGATCAGGCGTTAAATAATCATGTTCTGCAGCCGGCCTCAGATTTTGGCGAGCCACGTTGAGGGATGTGGTGAATCTTGAAGAGGCTATTGGAGTCGAGGCTCCAGGGACCTTGTAGTGTGAATGTGATCCCACCGGTCTTAAGCAATTGGTCTACATCTTTATCATTTGCATTTGTTCATGTGCCGCAATCTGCAGGAGAAGCATCCACGGGAACTAAAAAGCCAAACGTAGGACCGAACTGCACACAGTTGTATCTATTTTTCCTAGATCAATTCAATCAATCTATAGCTTCGTGGCCGCGATAACATTACTGTTGGTAATCCCCTATATTGTCCGGCAAAGGTGGTTGCAGGCGAAAACAGATGGAATATTTAAGGGGCATATGGTTGCTTTTCACGGGAGCTAGACACCTCAGCAGCTCCCGCAATGATGCAATCGCCATTCATAGGGGCCAAGGAGCGGTGAAAGTTCAGTGCAGCACGGTATTGTTGCCCAATCTAAATCCCCAAGTTCCGGCTCCCCACTCCATGATGATTGACCGGGATCCCTTGATTCCGTCACACCTCGCACCCCGGCTGATACTCCACGTCTCCTGCGCGTGCTGCTTCTGCGTAGAAAATCCTCCCCAGCAGCGCCTGCACGCGAAACATCTAATTCGGTGTTTTCAGGTATTTCCGCTTTGGGTAATCTAATTACCCGCGCCTGTTTTTTTTGACGCGATCATCAAAATCTTTGCAATCTCTCTTCTCTCCCTCTCTGCAACACCCTAAACACATCCAATGGCTTCCATGTCGGCACTGCCGGCGATCAAGATTGACGTCAACTACAACGATGTCTCAGAGGCAATCTCAGAGTTCTTGCAGAATTTCAAGGGTGATATCGTGTCTAGGGCCGATGAACTTTTTGACACCAGGCTTCCCACGCTCACAGAAGATGAGGAGATTGAGTACGCGATGTTGCCCAAGTACAAATCTATCTTGCAGAGAGTCTCCAACAGGGAAGTCTCAACAATATACATTGACCTTGACGATGTTCATGACTATGAGCTAACAGCTGACGTTAACGTTGGCGGCAACCAGTTTGGCAGAAAGTCATTGATGGACAGCATCTTGGAAAACACTTACCGCTACATCGAGCTGTTCTCTAAGGAAGTGGATAAGATCATGCCTACTCCCTCAAAACCAATCTCAGATAAGGGAAGTGTAATCGACTTGATCCTACACCAAAGACAACAGAGAAATCAGAGACTCAATGTCGAGAGACGCGAGGAGTTGGAAGCAAATAACCTCATGGGCGACGAAAACGAAGATGAGGAAAATGATGCGGCAGAATTTCCAGCAAGCCTGACACGTCGCTACAACTTGTATTTCAGACCATTGACGAGAACTGTGGGCAAGAAGCAGTTCAAGGCACTCTCCGTGCGTGATATCAAAGGTGAACATGTTGGCAAGCTCCTTACAGTGCGTGGTATGATCACAAGAGTCTCAGATGTGAAGCCATCTGTGCTGGTCAACGCGTACACGTGTGACAAGTGTGGACATGAAGTGTTCCAAGAAGTCACCACGAGAACATTCAACCCACTGAATGAATGTACATCCGACCAGTGCAGAAATAACCAGTCTAAAGGAAAGCTTTTCCCATCTACACGTGCTTCCAAGTTTAGTCCGTTTCAGGAGGTGAAACTCCAGGAGCTCGCTTCCCAAGTGCCAGTCTCGCACATCCCAAGAACTCTGAGTATTCATGTTAATGGTGAGCTTGTAAGATCCATGGATCCTGGTGATGTTGTGGACGTTGCTGGTATTGTTCTCCCACAAGCATACACGGGATTCCAGGCTTTGAGAGCTGGTCTCTTGACAGAAACTTTCCTTGAGGCCCAATGTGTGCGCCAGCATAAGAAAAAATATGACATGAGCGACATCAGTGCCGCCATCGACGAAAAAATACAAGTTATCCAGCAATCCGGTGACGTCTACACCAGACTTGCCAAATCTATTGCTCCTGAAATTTATGGCCATGAAGATGTCAAGAAGGCGTTGCTGTTGCTTCTCGTGGGAGGGGTGGACAAGAGAATTGGTGATGGTATGAAGATCAGAGGCGACATTAACATCTGTCTGATGGGTGATCCCGGTGTAGCCAAGTCTCAATTACTAAAGACCATATCGAAAATTACCCCAAGAGGTGTGTATACCACGGGTCGTGGTTCGTCCGGTGTTGGATTGACTGCTGCCGTTATTAAGGACCCAGTGACAGACGAGATGGTGTTGGAAGGTGGTGCTCTTGTTCTTGCAGACAACGGTATTTGCTGCATTGATGAGTTCGACAAGATGGATGACTCAGACCGTACTGCCATTCATGAAGTGATGGAGCAGCAGACTATTTCCATCTCCAAAGCAGGTATCAACACCACTCTTAATGCCCGTGCATCTATTCTGGCGGCTGCCAACCCTGTGTATGGTCGCTTCAATACCAAGGTCTCGCCGTTGGACAACATCAATTTGCCAGCAGCTCTTCTTTCCAGATTCGATATCTTGTTCCTAATTCTTGACACTCCTTCACAGGAGGGTGATGTTAGATTGGCGGAGCACGTCACTTATGTTCACATGCACAACAAGCATCCAACAATGGACTTTGAGCCTCTGGATCCGACCACCATCAGAGAGTACATTACCAAGGCCAAGAGTTTCAGACCGGTGATCTCAAATGAGGTAGCTGATTACGTTGTTAACTCATATACAAGAATGAGAAAAGAGTCCAAAGATAGAATCAGAGACGACCCTCGCATGTCGTTTGGTCAGGCTACACCAAGAACTCTTTTGGGTATACTGAGAATAGCGCAAGCGTTGGCCAGATTGAGATTCGATACAGTGGTCTTGAGTGAAGATGTTGACGAAGCATTAAGACTGCTGGATGTTGCCAGATCGTCCTTCGTGAGAGATAACACACGAAAGACTGACATTTCCTCCACCACATTAATCTACCAAAGAATTGTTGCCATGGCCACAGAGGATGGACAGAGAAAGCATACGCTGAGTATGGAGGATATCAAGAACACTGTGATCTCTAGAGGATTCACTGAACAACAGCTGAAGGAGTGTATTGAAGAGTATACGCATCTCGAGGTGTGGTATGTAACAGAGGATGATAATCTGAGATTGGTCATGGGTGATGACGGTGATATTGAGATGGATGACGATTAAGTGAAACTGGTTCACAAGTTTAGGCGTCCGTAATACAAAAGAGAATAGTAATGGGTAATGGACTGGTAGTATTCGAATCCGATACACGTCATTAATTCTGAAGATATAATGTAGCTTGAGACCAGTACAGTAACTTACAGATTTGGGTAGAATATTAATAATTGCGGGGGGTACTTGCTACAGAAAAATGGGTTAATTGTGATCAATAAGTAAATGAAAAGAGGAAGAGCATACTTTTTGGTACTAAAATCGCCAAATTTCGGGATATAAGCTTTTTTGAACAGCACTGTGGGACAAACAGTACATATTGAAAAACGTAAGACGGCCGTGTGGTCTAGTGGTATGATACTCGCTTTGGGTGTGAGTGGCCCAGGGTTCAATTCCCTGCTCGGCCCGTTATTTTTTGAACTGGCAAGAATCAGTCACGTGACATCGGCCGGACCGACAAAATCAGGCCGCCGGTTTTGCTAACAATTTTTTGGGCCACGACGTCTAAATAGTCAACATATATATATCAATTTGTAATTACGTACGTCTTGATGTGTACGGACCGCCTTAAGATGGGTAAATATACGATGGTCCATTAGAGAGGAGCTAAGTAGAGAAAGGATACGTGGAAAACACCCCAGTGCGTGTGCTTGGGTGTCAGGCTCGAGTCAGATATTAATTATATAATTATAGTACCGGCCGCGGCGCCGGCGATTCGTCTACCTGCAACTACATGAATTAAATTAATCTCCGGGGGCGCCATATTGAGCTGCTAATTGTTCGATCACGCGCCCACATATATCGCTATGTGTCTAGTTGTTTTGAGGTTATAACTAGTCCCGCAATTCATTCTATCATGACCTTGAAGATAAAGACGTCATGACAGCTGAATGGAGTTACCAGTAGTACTAGCTGCACACATTTCCCTTAGTCATCGCTTAGTCACCATCGGGCATCAATTTTTTGTACCGTTTTGTGGGCGCCGGCGGTGCGGAATTCATAAATTAGCTTCATGCAATATCACAAGAGACAGTTATCTTGGTTGACCACTGACCTGACACAGCGCATATTCTAACCTACTTGAACTATCAACATTCATCAGCATAAGATGATCAACGATTCACATGACTTTTACACAGACGACGACTCCGATGATGAGTTCTGGTATGTTTTGTTTTACCGTCATCATTATGAAGGCAGCTCATTGAATCAGAGCACTAACCAAATTAGCCCGCTATGCGTCGAAGAGATGGACCTTTCGGATAGAAACTTCAAGCCATGCCCCTGTGGCTATCAGATCTGTCAGTTTTGCTACAATAACATTCGTCAGAACCCGGACCTCAACGGAAGATGCCCAGCGTGCCGCCGCCCTTATGATGATGAGTCTGTGGAATACAAAACAATGACATCGGATGAGATGAGGCTGGCACAGACTAAGCAGTCCAAGAAGGAGAGAGAGAAGAAACAGAGAGAAAAAGAAAAAAAAGAGCATGAGCAGCTCAACAGAAAGCATCTTGCAGGCATGAGAGTGATCCAAAAGAACCTTGTGTACGTTGTCGGCTTAAATCCACCCGTTGCACAAGAGGACTTGATTCCAATCCTCAAATCAGAGAAGTACTTTGGCCAGTATGGTAAGGTGCTGAAGGTTGTGATCAACAAGAGATCTCCCACTGGTGTAATTCATCACAATGCTCACAACGGCTTTGGAGTTTATGTGACGTTCTCTAAAAAGGAAGAAGCCGCGAGATGTATTGCTGCAATTGATGGGACATATCTTGAAGGCAGACCTTTGAAGGCAGCGTTTGGTACGACAAAGTATTGCTCCTCTTACCTGAGGGGCCAGACATGTCCAAATCCGAGTTGTATGTTTCTGCACGAACCAGGCGAGGAGGCAGACTCTTACACAAGACAGGATCTGTCTACTAGACAGTCGCTGAGGATGGGTGGCACTGAGAGTTATAGAACGGCTCCTTTCCCAAGACATACTGCGCCACTGCATGTCGTTACAGAAGATCTGGGTGCGGCTACAAGTTCAACGAACACTGCTGCTTCTACGCCAATACTGGCACATCAATCATTGGCAGCTGCAGCTCCATTACCACCGACAGCTTCTTGGGCCAACCCTAAGCCGCAGACAGCTTCGGCATCCCCAGAGACAGTGACCACGCCTTTGGCGAATGCCTCGGCATTCCCATCCTTGGCCGAATCAGCAACTCTACAGCAGATGCAGCATCAGCTGCAGGAACAAAAGAGAAAACAGAAGCAGCAGAACATCCAACAGAATGACGAATTCAACGCGGAATCTGCGGCCTTGCGCTTTTTGGATGATGTCATGGCATGCTTGACTAACCCAGGTGTTTCAGAGTATCGCTTGAAACCGGACGTGGTTTCAGCAAATGCTAAGGACTTTCCAGCTTTGTTTGCGTACTCATCTATCAACACAGTTGCTGGTCCAAAGGATGAAACTTACACATCAAGATTCTTGCAATCGCTGATTCCAAAGACACAGACGTCTTCAATTGTTGTTCCAGCTCCAACACAGCAGACCCCGTACCAACAGCAGTCATCTATGAGCCAACCGGTGCCATCCCAGGTACAACAGGGATATCCTCAGAGCTCTGTCGCTCAGGTGTTACTACAACAGCAAATGCTGCAACAGCTCCAGCAACAGCAGCAGCAGCCACAAGTTCACCAAAATATCCAGTCACAGAGTGCTGCACAAAAGCTGCTACAGGACCAGTTGCTTCAGCAGTCAATGTTGAACGGGACTAAGCACAACCGCCCATACAGTGCCACCCCCCCACCACCAGGTTTATTCCAGACTCAGCAGACTAATGAGCCAGTGACTGGTACTGCATCTCAGCTTTTGAGCCATTTGATGAATGGTAAGAAGATTAGTGCTTAGACGTTAAAAAACAATTCAACCTTCCGTGTTTCTAAGAATGCCTGTTGTAGTCACTTTGGAACAGCCCCGGTCCCCCATGAAATTTTTCGCGGCCGTGACGTTACTTCACAACAATGCTTTAGGATCTAAAGCCATTCAAGCACATCAGTCGAGGTATTTTTCTCACAGCGGTTCGTGCTTCCAAAGCTCTGGTTGATTGAGACGTACGGGTTCGAATGGTGAGCAGATCCATCAATGTTCTCGGCTTAAAACTAACATACAGACTGATACATCAAAGTTTAGAGCTGATGTGTCGAGGCTCTTTACCCCCAAACCTCCGCTCAGGTTCATCGAGCAACTCGATGTACACCCAAAAGCACGGAGCACACATCATATCACTGGTATTGCTTCTTATTTGAAGCAACTGCAAGAGTACACTGCTCCTGAAAGTGCTCCGACGCCGTCACTGATGGATGAGCAGTCGGAGGCAAGAGAGCTCGCCAAGGCTGAGAAGAAGTTAGCAAACATTAAAAAGCTTGACGAGGACTTCCACAAGTGGAAACCTGATGCTGATCCTAATATAAAAGGAGATCCATTCAAGACAGTGTTCATTGCCAGACTGGACTATGAAACAGACGAGGTTGAGCTGCAGAAGGAATTCTCCAAGTTTGGTGAAGTGGAGAGGCTAAGGATTGTGAGAGATAAAGATGGCAAATCTAAAGGTTACGCTTTTGTTACCTTCACAAGCGAACATAGCGCTCGTGCGGCATCTAAGGAGGCCAGCGGCATGAAGCTGAGGGGAAGATCCATTCTTACAGACATCGAGCGAGCCCGCACGATCAAGAACTGGGTGCCAAGAAGATTGGGTGGTGGTCTAGGAGGTCGCCACTACATTCTAAAGCAGAAGCAAAAAGAGGCACTGGAGAAGAAGAAGGCGGAAATGTACGGGGGCCGGATGGGTGCTCCCAGAAGATTCCCCGGAAGAGGTAGAGGTGGGAACGAAAGGCCATTTGAGGCCAGAGGGGATAGACCTTATGAGTCAAAAGAAAGACCTTACGAGGCTAGACCAGAGAGACTCTATGAATCCAGAGGGGACAGGGGTCCGCCGAGGGGATACGAGCCGAGAAGCTCCAGAAAATATGAGCCAAGAAGCGAGAAGCCGTACGAGTCTAGAAGCGAGAGGACTTTTGAGTCCAGAAACGAGAAGACCGACAGGTCAAGCATTGGTTATAACTCGAGAGGATCGGACAGATATAGCTCCCGCTCCGAAAGGAATGAGAGACCGAGTGACCGTGATAGAGAGAGGGACCGATACAGAGAAAATAAGATGGAGGATAGAAGGTGAAAAGGAGAGAATTTTGTACTATATGAGCAGGCCTTCCTGCAATTTCATGAATTGTTGTAGATGCAGAGTTGAAAGCTCATCGCGGCCAATTTTCACCTCAAGACGTCCCATGCACAAAACACTGTGAGATGAGCGAGGACACTACGAAACTCAACACCTCGAAGCTCGGCACGAAGCAATAGTAAGCCAAAGTGGATTCAGTGTGGTGAAGATACTGACATCAACCAGCTGGGATGACTTCTATGCTCTCGAGAAGGAGAACTTTGAGGCGGACCCAAACGACATTGGCGAGCGCTGGTTCTCAGACTCCAACGCCGAAGAGAATATGGTGCAGTTCCTTTTCGACAATCTAAGCAAGTACAGGATCTCGGAAGATTCATCTATGGTGGACGTTGGCACAGGGAACGGGCACCTTTTGTTCACGCTCAGGGAGGAGGGATTTAAAGGAGAGATGTTGGGAATCGACTACTCGGAGAAGTCAGTGGAATTTTCTCAAAGCATTGCCGAGGAGAACGACGTGGATGCCAAGTTTGAAGTTGTGGATATCTTCGATGACTCGTGGTCTCCAAAGCCAGCTGATGTGGTGCTCGACAAGGGAACTCTGGATGCCATTGCTCTTAGTGGACTATCATATGATGGACAGTCCGCTGTAGAGAGATATTCGAAGGTGGTGGAGAAACTTCTTGTCAAGGACTCTGTTCTTCTCATCACATCATGTAACTTCACAGAGAAGGAGCTGGAGTCCATCATTTCCAGTGAAACATTGAAGCTTTGGGGCAAGGTGGACTATCCAAGCTTCGAGTTTGGTGGAGTGAAAGGTTCTACCATCTGTACTTTGGCATTCGTTAAACTGTAATTATACACTTGGGATGAGGGCTGTCAAGGACTCGTAGAGGGATAGCGTCGTTTCCACTGTTCCTGTTTTAACAGCATACTGCAAAGGCTTACCATCCTCCACTGATGTGATTCTGATAAATTTTTCGCTGTGTAGTGACGACGGCATGCCTTTGATGATTTCTAGCCCCTGCACCAGTGCTGTGTTGAGGATGACTTTGAGGAGACCGTTTGATCTCATGATGATTCGTGAAGAGTGCGTCTTACTCTTGTTCACATGCACGTTGCCAGCACCACGTTCTTTCCAACCACTCTTGACATCAGTCAGATCCAGAGCATATAGCTTTGCTCGGCATGTGAACACTTGCTCCTCATCTTCCTCACCCGATTTGATCTCTTTCTTTTCAAGGTTCACCTGCTTGTATAAATTTGCTGAAGACGATTCTTTACTTTCGTCAACAGAAGTGGAATCCCCGTCAGAGTCTTCAAAGATAGACTTTTTCGAGATAGATGATTGGAAAGCGTTGCCAAATGAAGCTTTTGAACCGAAAACAGAAGCTGATCCCGGGGATGGAGATGATTCGTTAGACTGAAATACGTTGGCCTTCTTATCGAGAAGGGAGAAGGCATTGGCACCAAAAGGTGTAGTTGCGCCGAACACAAACTTTGACTTGGTAGACTCCGTTTTACCGGTTGACTCTTTGGCATTCTCTCCAGCAGCGTTAGGCCCATCGCTTGGTTCCTTCGGGATTTGAGCTCCAGGAGTATCCTGCCTTTCAGTGACATCTAGCTTTGTCTCCGTCTTCTTCTCCGTGCCTTCAGCAATATCCCCAGTCCCCTCCTCAGTTACCAGCTCAACTCTGTCCTCTCTGTCTCCCTGCTCTCCTTGCGCCTTTTCCTCCTCTTTCTCGTCTTGGACCTCTTTCTTGTGTCCCAAATACTTTTCTTCTTTCTGCTCAAGTTTCTCAGGTGTGGCGCTGACTTCAGCAGAGTTGGATTCATCAGCTTCTGCTGTCGCGGCGGAGCTTTCGAGTTCACGAGCTTCCGCGTTCTCCTCGCCACGCTTCAACAGTTTAATCTCTCTCTCTTTCACTTCATCCAGATCCTCTCCATTAACATCGTCTCTCGTCCGCTTTCTGGAGAGTGGTGTGCCTGAAGAACTCACACAAGAGTCCACGGGTTTGTCCACAGGATCCTCCACTTTGTTCTCTTCGGCCATTGCACCGCAATTGATGGGCTCCAGCGTATCGAAGAGCCTGGCAACATTTTGCAGTCTTAAGGGCGTCAGATGCGCGAAAACGTTCTATAAATGCAAAGTTCGCGAAACTTTCTACTTCGGGACAATTGTAAACAACTCTCAAATTGGCGTGCGAGACATTTAGAAAAGATCAGTCGTAAACAACCAATTCCATCCAGGATAGGCATATAGGAAAATGGCCAACATCCCACACTACTTGAGACTTAAACCACAAGGCGACACCCCGGAGGAGAAGCTTCGCGAGTCTCTGATCGAAGACAAGACTGAACGTACAATCAGGTTCAGAGACACAGCAGCACCAAACAAGTTCACCAAGATCTTCAGCGAGGTATCACAGCTGGATTTGTACAAAGAGACATTGGAAGACTTAACTGGAGAACTCTTTGAAGGGAAAGACAGTGCGTTCTTCACACTAGGCCCGTCCAATTCAGGTAAGTCCCACTCCATTTATGGCGATGACTCGAACCCAGGTCTTTCGATCTACTCACTTAATGAAATATTCAATAAAATTGAGGATAATTATGCGAGCTGCAGAATACTCAAGAGGCATTTTGGTGAGACCCTGTTGATTACCACCAACTCTAACCGGGATAGCGCTGGGGAGTACGGATTGTCGCTTTCTGTCTTTGAGATTTATAATGATCGTCTGAGAGACCTATCATTGGACACAAAGAAGACACAGAATCAATCCATGGATATCATCACGGATGCAAAGGACGGAAAGATCAAACCTAACAAACTTAGACAGATCTATGTGACCAATCTGGAAGCTGCCAAAACTGTGATCCACAAATGCATACAACGGCGGGCAGTCGGTTGCACGAGCTTGAATCAAACCAGCTCCAGATCCCACTTGTTCATCTACTTTAATCTTCATAAAGTTACTGGATCGGTGGTTCGCACAACACGACTCACAATTGCTGACTTGGCTGGCTCTGAGAGGACAAAGGATGCAAAGACAGAGGGCAAGGAGTTCAAAGAGGGAAACTACACCAATACAAGCTTGACAGAGTTGGGTAGATGCTTATCATTGATGAGATCAAGAAAGTTTGACAAGTCGCACTTGCGAACTTCGAAACTCACAAGACTTTTGTTGACAGATCTGATTGGCAATGCGAACACAAACCGAATCAAGATCCTCTTGACATTAGATCCCTACTCATCCTTGGCTAGTGTCATGCACGCTGTGAGATATATTCAGCCCATTTCCAAGGCTCAGATCAGCGCCAGAAGCTCAATGGAAGTCGGTGACGCAGAGGCATCTGAGCTTCATGACGAGGTTAAGTCACTAAAAAAGCAGCAAAACAGTCTCATCGCCGAGAACAAAACAATGAAGCAGCAACTCAATACCTTGCACGACCAGACTGTCGAAGCCGAGATGCAGACCAGAAGTGAAGTCACAGGAGTCTACGAGGAGAAAATCAAGGAACTCGAGATGCTCCATATGCAGGAGCTAAATGACTTGAAAGATCAGCACCAAGCCGAGGTGGACACGAAGCTCCAGCTCATTTCAGAGGACTACGAGGCCAGAATGAAACTGCTGCAGAAGCAAATGGAGGAAAAAGTAGTGACATTGCGGGGACAATTGGCTGCTGCTGACGTCGAAGGACTGCAAGCTAAGAATGCCGAGTTTCAGGCTGAAATAGCCTTACTGAGGGAACAGCTGGTGGAAGCTGAAAAGGAGAACAAGAGGCTAGAGAAGAAGGACAAGAAGAAATCCAAACGGATTGATGAACTCGGGGAGAAGTTGAGCGAAAGCACCAAAAGAACCTCGGTGAGCCTTGAGCCGGCATTTCAAGATGTCGAAGAATCCAGTAACAAGAAAGCGAGATTTAGTGACTTTGATGAAAAGGAGAACGATCTCAAACTTAGTCCCATCAGACTCATCCGCACTTCGCCCAACAAGCACTTCAAGTTTGATGATGTTTCCTCAAAGAAGACGTTGATTTTACAAGAGTCCAATCTGCCGCCAAAATCACCATCCAAGTCGCCACAGAAGTCGCCATCTAAGGGAAAGAAGAAGATAAACAGAGTTGCCCTTGACGATATGGACCTAGCGTAATTAGGTGTACACACTTTCGGATACCACTATTATAAACAGTAGGCCGTTCCGATTGCCCGTTTAGGAATTATTGCCGGGGGTGTTGAAAAGTGTGGGCCTGCGCCATGGAGACCGGTATAAAAGCGACCCCGCAACCCTATCGACCAGCCCCTTTGTATGATTAGAAGCATCATAAGGCACGGTGTAAGACAGTTTAGTATGACAGTACCAAAGATTCCCGCGTTCAAGTTGAAAGGCACCGGTGATGAGATCCCGGCAATTGGGTTTGGCTCTGGCACTGCATGGCGTATCAAGAAGTGGGAGAAGCGTGACGAGAAGAACGGGGACGAGCTGATTACAGAGCTGGTTGACCAAGTTAAGAGTGCGATTGACAATGGATTCAGACACATTGACACCGCGGAGGCGTACTTTACCCACAAGGAGGTTGGTGCAGGTATCAAGGCCTCAGGGATTGCCCGTGAGGAGCTCTTTGTCACCGATAAGTGGAGTCCGGGAGTGTTCAAACTCACTGGGTCCAAGGGCCCTAAGGAGTCGCTCGCAAGAACCTTGGAGGAGCTGCAGCTGGACTACGTTGACCTCTATCTGCTTCACAGTCCACAGAAGAATGAGGGAGAGATCTCCACCGAGGATGCTTGGTTGGAGCTGGAGGACCTCGTGAAGGAGGGAAAAGTCAAGAACATTGGTGTTTCAAACCACTCTGTTGAGTGGCTAGAGAAGATTGCCAAGGTGGCCACCATCGTACCAGCAGTTAATCAGATTGAGTTCCATGCTTATCTACAGGATCAGACCCCAGGAATCGTTGAATATGCAAAGAAGAATGGGATACTTCTTGAGGCTTATTCTCCGTTGGCACCAATCATCAGAGCACGTCCAGGTCCCCTCGACGATCTTCTGCCCTCATTGGTGGATAAGTATAACAAGAGCGAGACAGTTATCTTGCTTAGATGGGTTTACCAGCAGGGTATCTTGCCCTTGACTACCTCATCCAAACCAGAACGTTTGGCTGATTCCTTAAACGTCTTTACATTTGAGCTTGACGACGAGGATGTTAAGAAGATCACTGAGGTTGGAAAGCAAAAGCACTTCCAGGGGTTCAGCTTCTTTTAGATAATCGAATACAGGCTAGTACTACAGTATATGTAAGCCGTGATCATCTTCTTTGTATTCTCCATTGTTTGAACTCTTCGGTGAGTATTCCACCGTTCACAAGCCCATCTGCAACATCCGGGGTGAGCTCATAAAGAGATAATGTCTTCTGGGAAGGGTTAAACGTGAGTCTCCATGCTTTCGTTTCATCTTGAGGAATCTCCTTTTTGATCCACTCGACAACGGCTCCATACCATTTTAGAGAGTCAACACAGTTTATCTTCTTCGGGTTTGTATTCACGGGGTTAGACTTTAGTAGCACCGGGATCTCATCAGTCTTGTACTCATCAACGCTTCTTAGCCCAAGATTATCATCTCTGAAGCCATAGATAACCCTAGTAATTCCCAAGAGAAAACACTGCGCCCACGTCTTATACAGCTTCTTCTCAAAAGTAATGCTCTGGCCCGGCTCAGTAATCTGCTTCGAGGTTTTGAGCTCGATATAATGTGGTAATGGATTCCGATCTTGGGGTTTGTAGTCCCAAACACAGTCCACCTCGCCGGCTAGCACAATCTTAGTCTTCCCAATCCCGGTCTTCACAACAGAGGCATACTGTTCGACATTGTTCACGAGCTTCTTGTTTCTTTTCTCAATGGTGGCCCGTGATACCTCATTCAACGGCTTGGGCACAGTGGCGATAGACTCGAACTTGTACCCTGAATACATCAGTTTCTGGTGCTCAACGGTGGGTTTAGTGTCATTTAGCTTCTTGGAAGCCTTGTCTTGCTGCATGAATATGTGACCATCAAAGTAAACCAGGTTCAGATCGATGTGGTTGCGATGTTCATGGGGAAGTATCAACAGGCTGGTCATGATACCCCTCCACGTGACAATATCGGCCTTGATCTTATCGTTGTTACGTTCATACTCCATCAGGCCACTCAAGAGACCATCAAAATCTCCATCCTTCTCATCATCAGCCTGTTTAAAATTGGAAAATCCTGCGCCAAGGTCGATATTCGTGTCAACATCAGAGTCGGGAAGGAAGTAGTAGCTCAAAGCCGAGTCGTCGTTGACATATTCACCTTCGAAATTTCGGGAATACGAGAAGATCTCTTTAGGTTTCTTCAGAGCTGTCGTCTCTGATCGGCTGTCCAGTGGGAAGAGCCGTGGAGTGTTCATTTCTGTTTTGTACGAGTTCCATGAGCTTCGCTGTGAAATATTTTTGCACTGGGCAGAAAATCTCTTCGACATCACCAGCTTCAATTCCAGAAATGTCGTATTCGCTCACTGTCGCTGCCAAAGCGCCAGTTGTGTCGTACGCAGCTCTTACCGCTGCTGCGTTCGTGAACTCCAGGTCTGAGGGCTCTGTGAATGTCGACTTCGTTGACGACAAGGCCGTCGAGGGTGCAGCCGTCGTTCTTAAGAAGGGAGAGGAGTCCTTCAAGGATTCTGAGGTGCTGAAGCAATTTTCCCAGGTCTTCCCTGCTGCCCTGACTGCTGCTGCGGAGTCTGCTGAGTGGATTGACTTTGCCACTTCCGAACTTTCAGTCAAGGACTTCAAGAAGCTTTCGGTCTCCTTGGAGAAGCTTGATGCTCATCTGAACTTCCGCTCATTCATTGTTGGATACTCTGTCTCTGTTGCTGACATCGCCGTCTGGGGATCTCTGAGAGCCAACGGTGTCGTTGGGTCCATCATCAAGAACACCGTGTACACCAACGTCACGAGATGGTACCAGTACCTTGAACAGGACAAGAGATTCGGAGGCCAGGTTGAGCTCATGGTTAAGTCTGTTGCCGAGTTGAAGAAGAAGACCAAGGTCAAGTCTGACGGATCGAAGGAATCCCACAAGGCTAACTTTGACATTGACTTGCAGGATGCAAAGGATGGTGAGGTTGTAACCCGTTTCCCACCTGAGCCATCTGGATACTTGCACATTGGTCACGCAAAGGCTGCTATTTTGAATAAGTACTTTGCAGACCAGTACCATGGTAAGTTGATCATCAGATTTGATGACACAAACCCTTCAAAGGAGAAGATCGAGTTCCAAGATTCCATCATTGAAGATTTGGAGCTGTTGGGAATCAAGGGTGATAAGACTACTTATTCCTCCGACTACTTTGAGGATATGTACCAGCTGGCGCTCAAGTTGATCAAGGATGGTAAGGCTTACTGTGACGATACGATTCAGGAGAAGATGAGACAGGAGAGAATGGATGGAATTCCATCCGAGAGACGTGAGCGTTCTATTGAGGAGAACTTGAGAATCTTCACTGAGGAGATGAAGCTCGGTACCGAAGAGGGCCAAAAGAACTGTCTGCGTGCTAAGATGTCCTTTGATAATCCAAACAAGGCCATGCGTGATCCTGTTATCTATAGATGCAACCTGACCCCTCACCACAGAACTGGCACCACCTGGAAGATTTACCCAACCTACGACTTCTGTGTTCCAACTGTTGATGCCATTGAAGGTGTGACGCACTGCTTGCGTACCATCGAGTACAGAGACAGAAACCCACAGTACGACTGGTTCCTCAAGGAGCTTAACCTCCGTAAGGTGCACATCTGGGACTTTGCCCGTGTCAACTTTGTGCGCACACTGCTGTCCAAGCGTAAGCTTCAGTGGTTTGTTGATAAGGGATACGTTGGCCACTGGGATGATCCAAGATTCCCAACAGTTCGTGGTGTCAGAAGACGTGGTATGACTGTTGAAGGTCTCAACAACTTTGTCATCTCCCAAGGCCCATCTCGTAACGTTATCAACTTGGAGTGGTCTATCATTTGGGCTATGAATAAGAAGGTTATTGACCCAATTGCACCACGCCACACTGCCATTGTGAACCCGGTCAAGGTCACCATTGCTGGTGCTCCAACTGAGCCGGTTATTGAGAAGAAGCCGAAGCACAAGAAGAACCCGGACGTTGGTGTCAAGGATGTAATCTTCTATAACACTGTGCTTATTGACCAGGATGATGCCAACTCCCTCGAGGACAATGAGGAGCTGACTCTGATGGACTGGGGTAACATTATTGTCACCAAGCTCCACAAGGAGGGTGACAACGTTACTGCCATCGATGCTAAGCTTAACCTCGAGGGTGACTTTAGAAAGACTAAGCACAAGGTCACCTGGTTGGCCGACACTGCCGACAAGGTTGATGTTGATCTTGTCGACTTTGACTTGCTCATCACTAAGGACAAGCTTGACGAGGGCGACAACTTTGAAGACTTCATCACCCCTGAGACTGAGTTCCACACTGCTGGTATTGCTGACCTGAACGTGAAGCAGATGAAGGTTGGCGACATCATCCAGTTTGAGAGAAAGGGTTACTATAGACTTGACCAGGTTGAGGAGGGCAAGCCATACGTGTTCTTCACTATTCCGGATGGTAAGGTTATCAACAGATACGGTGCCAAGAAGTGATCGTTATATATCTTATATTTTTCTACTTCCCTGTAGAGCCAAAGCCACCGGATCCACGGGCAGTAGTGTCCAGCTCGGCCTCAGTGATCTCTTGTATTTCTGCATCCACAATCTTCTCCAACACTAACTGTGCGATTCTGTCACCTTTGACAATGGCAAAGTCCTTGTCACTGTGGTTGAAGAGCACAACTTTCACCTCACCCCTGTAGTCAGCGTCCACGACACCAGCACCGGTGGAGATACCATGCTTGACGGCAAGTCCGGAACGTGGAGCGACTCGGCCATACGTACCCGCAGGCACCGCGATTGAGATATCAGTGGCCACCATCGCCTGGCCTCTAGCGGGCACGGTTGCGATTTCCGAGGAGTAGAGATCATAACCAGCAGCGAGGGCGGAGCCCTTTGTAGGAGTGGTGGCGTTTTCAGAACGCTTGTAAACCTTCAACACGGTGCTCATCCTCTGTTTCTTGAGTTCTTGGGTCATAACTCGAAGCATCTGAGCAAGTGTGCCATTTTTTTTTCCGACGCGTAAATTTACGCGTCGTATGAGCAGCCAGCTACGCGTTCTCTAAGTCCACTACACAAAATACCACGCTTGTTCCATTAATCGTTATAACATAAGACAAAAGTAGCACTGTATTGGGTGCTCGGTTGCTGGATGATCCTCAAGCGAATCAGTATTCATGAATCATCTGGGCCATTCGTATCCTATTTAGACTGACCGATCAGTTCGATCAGTGGCTCCATATTCAACTGTAGAACCATCATCCAACAGACCACCTGGCCCTCTTATTGCTTCTCCGAACCGTTGCACCCTTTCATTGTCAGCAGCATCAGCCCTTAAAAGTTCTGATATCGTCACGAACTTGGCGTTTATCGAATTAATCAAATTGATTCGCATGGCAACTGTGTTCCCCAATGTCCCATCGTGTTCTCTGTCTGAAGAGTTTGACTGAATCTCATTGACGTGGAACAAAGATCCATATATCAGCATCTGTGAGAAGAATATCACCACGTCTAGGATATACAGCCACGTCTTATCAGTTATCTGTTTCTCCCCAATGACCTGGACCGAGTAATGCCCGTATACGAATCCGTTAGCCTCAGGTGGAGGAATGTCTCTCAAATAGTGTAGCAACGCACAAGAGACATTTGTTATAAAAAGTGACTGCAAGGTAATGGTGCTCAGTACAACTCTCGAAACGGGTAGGTCTTGCCATGGGTATGGCATTGTTAGATTCTGAAGTGTTAGTAATGTAGCTCGACATTACAATTTTCTCACATACCCAATGTATAGCGCCTCGCAGTATCAGCATCAGCACGCTGCAATCATAGAGGTAAGCTAGGAACATATATGCCCCGGTCAGCAGAGCGAGTTTATCCATCAAGTCCTTCACGAACGATGTCCTCCTTGATTGAAGAGACTGTCGTACGGATATCAAGTCGGACGCAACCCGCGGTAGATGTGTTCCATTCGATGCTGGTGCGATGGCAGGGAAGGCACCAGGAATAGTGTCCATGTCTACGATCCAGGGTCTTTGTCTAAGATCAAAGCCTGATAGCAGACGGCAACCCCAGTGTTGTGTGGATTTGGCAGATCAGAGCTGGTGGTGTGCGGATGTTCTCTCTACCGCGCCGAATTTTTGGTCATCGAAGTCTTCTCGGAACCGCCCCGGAGGCGAGGAACTGAAAAGGATCTTGGAGTGATGAGAAGTGAGTTTGCTTAGTGACAGCTGTGACATGTGGAGGAGGAGGAGAAGGAGGAGGAGAAGGGGGTGGTGGGGTTGGCAAAGCGGCTGAGGTTTGTCCACAGTCCCACTTTCACTCCATGTGTCATACATACCCCGTTGGGAAGCTCTGCCGAAAACTGGATACTAACACCGGGACAGATCCAATGCTCCGTTCCTTCCGAGGGTCTCTTAGGCCCTCTTTGAGTCTCCAGCAGGCTCTGAAGAGGTCGGCGCCGATGAATATGCATAGATTCCAGAGTACGAGCCAGAAAGATGGACAGCAGCCAGCTTCAGAGGACAAGAAGCTGCAGGATACCAACCTCCCAAAAAAGACCGAGAAAGAGCCTCTGATGGCTAGAATCAAGCACGAAGTCCAGCACTACTGGGATGGAACCAAGCTACTCGGTTATGAGATCAACGTTTCTACCAAGCTCTTGTTCAAAATGCTCAGAGGTTACGAGCTTTCGAGAAGAGAACAGACTCAATTACGGAGAACTACTGGCGACCTCTTCAGACTTGTCCCATTCTCAGCATTTCTCATTATTCCCTTTGCAGAACTTCTGCTTCCTGTTGCATTGAAGATCTTCCCAAATCTGTTACCATCAACGTATGAGTCCAACGCTGACAAGACGAAGAAAAAAGAGAAGCTCTTGACAACAAGAAATCAAACTTCTGCATTCCTCAGACAGACATTTAAAGAGAGTGGAATGAAACTGCCAAGCTCAACGTCGGAGTCAGATAGAGCTGCATTTATACAGTTCTTCAAAACTTTGAACACGTTGGGAGGGACGCCTTCGAAGGAAGAGGTGATTAGAATCGCAAGATTGTTCAAGAACGATTTAGTTCTTGACAACTTGTCCAGACCACAACTTGTTGCCATGGCAAAGTACCTCAACCTTAGACCGTTTGGATCAGATCAAATTCTGAGATACCAGATCAGATACAAACTCTTGCAGATCATAAAGGATGATCGTGCCATCGACTACGAGGGTGTGGAGTCACTGTCACTATCTGAGCTCCAGTCCGCTTGTGTCTCCAGAGGCTTCAAAACACATGGTGTCTCACCTGCAAGACTCAAGGATGACATGAAGATTTGGCTGGATCTCAGATTGAGACAGAAGATCCCATCCACGTTACTCATTTTATCGAGCGTGTACACGTATGGTGAAGCTTCTAGAGACTTGGACAGTTATTACGATGCTCTGGTACAAGTATTGCGTTCCATCCCTGACCAGGTGTACAACATCACCAAATCTGAGGTCGCCTCTGATGACGTCGCGTTGAGATTGGAGCTTATTAAGGAACAGCAGGGGCTGATCAAAGAGGAACAGGAGCGTCAGCGTGCGTCTGGCACTCCTGTCAAAGATGATATCAATTTGGAGGACTTTGAGAAAGAAGAGGAGCAGGCGCAGCCCCAGGAGCCTGAGCAGATTGAGGCTGCAGATACACAGAAGGCGATTGAGCCACCTGCCCAAGAAGCTGGGACTCAATCAGCTGTTAAGGGGAACCAAACAGTGGAAAAAACTAAAGAGTAAATCAGAAGCACTTAAAACAGATACAGTTGAATCATGTAGATTAAATGATGCATTCGGTTAACGTCTGCCGTTCTGAATCTGACAGGTTGCCGTAGATGTCTCTGAAATTGTTAATGTCCTTCGATGCCGCTTCTTTGAAGAAATCAATGAGGAATTGCCGCAGGTCATCGGATTTACCTCTGTCCTCATGTATGTAGGACTTGAGCTTATCAAAGTCTTCACCAATATCATTCAGATCCTCCCAGCCATCTTCATTGTCGTCCCCAACAGCATCGGGAAGGTTTTCCAATGTAAAATCCTTTTGGGAGCATTGGTCTCTCAGCTCATGCACCAAGACCTTGATAATCATGAAAGGAACAGAAACTTGCTTGAACTGAGCCCTGCGTCTCATGGATCTGGTAATAATGACATCTGATTTCAAATCCACAATTTCTTCTCCATTAACCATGAATGGAAAATTTGGCTGTGCGAGGTAGATCTGGGCCAGAGCTTTGCAATTGTCTCTGATCTTGTCCGTCCCAGAGATTGATCCAAAGTTGGAGAACCATATGTTGAAGATCTTTTCAATTTCAAAGTTTCCAAGGAACTGAATCGTTTGGTTCACATCAATGGAAATCATGTAGCACAGAACACCAAGAAGGTCTTCAACAGTTGCAAGCTCCTTTGCCTGGAGAAGCCTCTGAGTGGTGGCCTTCAAAATTTCGGGCAAGATTGTTTCCAAGTCGTTGCTGAATTTGGTGATCACTGAGACCACCAGAGAGCCAACATTCAAAGCTGCACTGTCTGAAAGCTCTGGGCTGAGGAACTTACTGAGAATCTCTAGGACCCGTAACACATTGAACATACCAGCGCTTGAGTGGCCGATCAAGGAGTTTAACACCTCGCCTCCAAGCTGAAGAATTTGATCATCACTCGTTGCTAGCAGTAGCTGTGATAAACCGTCGTTAATCTGCGAGAACAATTCAGGCGGAAAGTCTGCTGGAGAGTTGTATATGAAAATGTTCAGTACTTGAAGGGAGAGTGCCAACTCTCCAGAATACTCCGTCTGAACGAGCGTAGGAAGCACACTTGGGAGGACTATTTGCAGGAAGGTCAGATATGTTTCAAAATCAATATCAATCATGAGTTCCTCCAATGCATCCTCAATGTCAATCACGAGCTGGATGTTACCAGGCTCTTTTGCTGCAATCTTAAGCAGCAGCTTCAGTGCATCAACTGAGGCATGCTGTATCTTTAAGGCGATAGTCAGAGACTCTGCAAGCAAAGGTGGGGTGTCCTCTTTAGCAGAAGGAACCAGAGAGGCTATTATATTCAGGATGGTATGCTGCGTGTCATGCTCCAGCTCATTGAACTGGAGCAGACTACTGTATTGAAGCAATGCAAGGAGAAAAGCAGCCTTGAACAAGTCAGTGGAGTCATTGTTGGCCAATCTCAAACAGTGCAGAAGGGACTTTGGGGCAACCTCACCGCCGAGTTCAGCTTTGAACTTGTCCACAAATAATGGAAGGAGCATGACTGCACGGCTGCGAACAAATACATTTGAATGCTCCGATAGTGATAAGAGTTTGTTCAGCAAGTCCACTAATGAAGGTCCTGAAGTTAGCTCAACTTCAGTTTCTAACAGACCACTGAGAGAAAGAAGGACGGACTCTAGCCATCTCCAATTATTAGGATGATCAAGCTGATCTAATAGCCACGTGAAGATCTTCTGAGTGTCACCTTTAGTGAGCTCTGAGAGGAGCTGTGTGGTGGCATTACGGACTGTGAAGTTTGGTGAAACTCCACTTTCTTCTGTGACAAACAGATCGTACTCCTCTGCATACTCAGACTCCTGCTCCAAGGGAAGTGAACCTGTGATAATCAAGGTCTTTAAAAAGGCATCCGAAGTGAGTGTTGGAAGTAGCTCTATATCTTGGAATGCACCAAGTAATTGATATTGTTCAATCAGAGCATCCTCGAGAACCGTTGCTGTATCAATGTCGGTAGTGTTTGGCAGGTCACCATCCTCATAGATAACAATTTGTGAGTAGTAGCTGCCAAGGTGAATGATGTTCTTGACAGTTTCCTTTTGGATGGCCAACTTAGCGTTCTGATCAAAGAGCTCCTCTGGAAACTCCGTGGATAGAGTATACGCAATTCCATAAAGCGCAGTCCTGAAAACTATGCCCTGAATTTCAGTTGTAGTGTCACGTAGCAATACAGTAAGCATGGTCACAACTTCACTGAAATGATTCTCGAGACCTTGTCTCTTCAGATCATCTTCGAGTATATCAGGGTTTTGAAGCTGCAGAAGGCATGACTTATAAAGATTGGCAGCGGATGACTTGATTTCTTCGTTCACACTACCGCTTGCCATCAACTTCATACACTGTGAAATGACAGCATTTCCCACTCCACCAAAGAACTGCTCTTCGGTAACCAGATCATCCATGAGGTCTTGCAACAGGGATAGCCCCCCTAGCACGGCGACTGGATCAAGTGATACCATATGATGATATAGAGTCTGAAGGAGGTCTGGCCACTCGTCTGGATAATCAACGGCGGCGATCTGGACAACTGCATATGCAGCAGTGTTTCTGATCTTGGAGTCTGAATCACCTGTTACAAGATTCAATAAAGAGTTTCTGATCGCATGCTTGTGTACTTGTGAGACCGGAGGGCCCTTAAATGACTCAAAGCCAGCACTCCAGTACATTGGCACCACCTTCTTCAGATACAATAGCGCTGATTGCCTTGTAGCAACATCCGATGAGGACTCAGCAGTTTGGATAAGTGCCATCACCGTATTTGAGGGGTCTGAGGCAACAACATCAGCCAAATGCTCCTCAGCAGCCTTTCTGGTGCTATTATCAGGGGATTGAAGTCCATTTAACGGCTGAGAAAGTGGCATTTGCGGTCCTCTGGGCTGTCGATGATCGAGCACAAAATCTTTAACGCGTTCGTTGTTTCGCAGTCGGTTCGCAGCCCGCGAACTCGGGCGATCTTAATCGGTGTTCACAGCCCACCGCACCAGCCGATACGACCGTGGAGATCAACGATGGCAGAAGAAGGGGCTTCGTACACAGAGCAGCTGCTGGATGCTGCGAGAAGGAACAACACCGACCTGCTCACCGAAATCATCAAAGAATCTGGTGGACAGATCCCCCAGATCATCAACGGATCTCGGGATGCTACAGGGAACACAGCATTGCACTTGGCTGCAAAGTATGGCTCATATGAGGTTCTGGAAGAGATGCTGGACCAGGAGGGCGTGGAAGTGGACCCGGTCAACAGACTTGACGGAGACACACCGCTACATCTTGCGGTACGTTACGCAGAAACTGAACCAGAACACGGTGCATTTATTGCTGAGACACTCATCGAAGCCGGCGCTGATGCCCGCATAAAGAACAATTCCGGTCTCAGACCTCTCCAGCTCGTTCGTGACAATGATTCCCTAGCGGAACTGCTCCAGAGTGCTGAGATGGCGTTCCTAATTGAGGCTGAGGAACAAGAAAGAGGTGAGTCGTTGGTGAAGGACGATTTACAGAGACTAACAATTGCAGGTGATGAAGAGATTGACGAAGGGTCTGCATCAGACTCAGATTAAGATTAAGGTAGAGAGGAAATGCATCATATAGCGAAATCATCTCTAGTGGTATGGTTCCAATTCCCCAGCGATTCCTGCGCTGTGGTCTTCAACCGGTGGTAGGTAGTATTCCTCCTCTTTATATCGTAATAGGTGAGGCAATCATCTAATTCAAGAAGCGATTGACATTGCTCCAGCATAGAGTGTCGAGAAACGGCACTTTCTCCTCCCTTTCGTACTTTCTTCTTGGAGTAGAATCCCTCCTTAACGAAATTGTTAATGCACTCATCTACCAGTCCGGGGATGTGAACGAGGCTGAGCGAAGACGGTACCTTGTGTTCATCCCTCTGGAATTCGTGCTGCATCGACGTTTCAAGAATGGTTATTTCGTGGAAATCACCATTGAGTCGTTCCCTGAAGCATCTGTTCAAGGATTTATCGATGACACGGCCCCCTGGAAGAACGAGATAGGTCAAATGAAATCCAAGAGGTTCCACAAACTGAGACACAACGGAGTTCAACACCCCTGTGTACTGCTTTAGAGCCAGCTTATCGGAGCAGCTTTTGGATAATGTTACGGGGGAATCTTTCCTGCCGGGTTTGGTCCTCACTTTACCTTTCATGCCGTAACACTCCCTCCCTCGCAGCACTCCACCTTCCAACTGTGTATATCGGTCCCACTCGGTGTCACCACTATCGACGAGCAGTTCAAGGCTGCCATCGCCACACGGCGGTTCACTGATGTATAAAGCGAATTTGATGTCGTCCTTCAAGCGGAACTTCTTTCCAGTCTTCTGCACCAGGTCACTCTCCGATTTTTTGCATTCGGCAACCACAGCGCAGTTCAATGCTCTCAATGCGAGAATCTCTGCATGGCAGTCATGTAGCATCTTGCCCTTGCTCTTCGATATTAAATTATCCGGAAGAGCCTTGACTCCGGTGGTCACAGCAAGGACCCTCAACTCTTCACCAATGATCGCCACAACCCCACTTAGGACCGTCCATTCCTCCACCCCATTGGACCTAACAACAGGTTTCCCCCTCACTCGTCGTTGAAACGAGTCAATGACGCCTTGGGCAATTGCATCATTCATTTATTGCGTGCAGCAGCTACGTCGTATAAAACATCAATGAGCTCTTTTTTTTTACAACTCGACGTCAAACTTGAAATCAACACTAGCGATGATCCGATCTAGTTGGCCCAATGTTCTGTACTTGGCACGCTGCAGAAGGGCTTGATCCTGCTGTTCTTTATCAGCATTCTCAACAGCAAGCTTCGCGGCGTTCTCTTTGGCCTTCAGCGTCTCCTCTTTATTGGCCTCACTGTAGTACATTCTTGCCCTGGTGGTCAATCTTGCGAAAGGATCACTATTCGTCTGCACTGCAGTTCGTCTTTTCTCAAAGTTTTTAATCTCTGCAGTTCTCACACTTTCGTTATTCAGCTTTCTGTTCTTCTCAGAAATCTTTGCAGTAATGGAGGTGGCATCAAGCTTGGAGGCAGTCATCTTTGAGAACTTCTTCTCGGCCTCATTCAACTCCTTAGTAAGACGTTTAACATCCTCAGAGTCACCACGCTGCTCAGCAATTGCGAGCCTCTGTCTCACTTTCAGCTTGGCACCAAGAACATCGGTTTCAGCCACGCTCTGGTTGAAACGTCGTCTGTTCTCCAAGTACTTCTTAAAGAGCTCGCCTTCCAGCTTTTGCTTTCCAAATGCCTTCAGCTCTTGATACTTGGACTCAATCTCAGTAACGGCAGGGTTGGAAGCAGATTTGCCCTCAGCTCTGGCCTTATCGACATATTCTCTCCATTTGTCGAATTCCTGTTGAGTGATGCGCTCTTCACTTAATCTGTTCATTGGGAATACCTTTTTGGGCTGGCCAGGTTGGTATAGCTGGAAGTACTGGTTAGTGACCACGTTGTTCTCATTCAGCCTATATGGCTTTCCTTCCGTAACACCATCGATTCTAACCATGCGATAGGCAGTCTGCGAAATTCGCATCTTCCCGAATGTACCAGTAACAACTTGTTGGAATCCAGGATAGAAGCAGAACTTGTCCGCAACAGATCGACTCGTCTTCACAGAGTTGATATCAACGAGGTCCACGCTTTTTTTAGTTGGACGTTGTGCCCATTGTACTTCGCTGTCGTATGTCTCAAAGTCCGGTTCGTATCCGTCCTCTTCTTCATCTTCAAGGTCATAAGGATCATCTTCCCCACTCTCACTCTCGTAGTCATCCTGATCCCTTCTACTCTTCTTCTCTCTTTGCTTCTTCAACTCGGAAAGTTTGGACGACTTCAGCGACTTGGCGGTTTCTTTGACGAGCTGAGATCTCGATGTCCGTTCGCTTTGTTTCTGGTTGTCCTTCGATCTCTGTGCAAGAAGCTGGCGCTCCTGGAACTTCTGAAGCTCCTGAGAACGCTCGAAGAGAACGGATTCTCTCTCCACCTCTGGGAGGTTTTCCAGCTCGATTTTGTCCTGCTCGTTTCTGTACTTTCCCTCTAGTGGATATGGGTTTACCTCTTCCTGTATTTCGTCCTCATCCTCAGAGTTGAAAGCAGCCTCGGGGTCGTAATCGTCCTCGTCTTCATCATCGTCACTGACGACTCTGCGCTTCTTCAAGTCTGGGGAACCATCTCTCTGTGCTTCTGGATCGTAGTCGCTTTCAGTCTCAGATCCAGCTCCCCCAGCAAGGGCAAGTAAGTCAGCTTCCAAGTCAGACATCTCGTACGCTAATCGCTGTGTATTCGGTTGATTGTCTACAACTCGCCTTCTTTGTTGATTCGATCCACATTTCGTGCATTCGAATTCCGGTCATCCGCCCTCGGACTCAACACTCAAGCGCTTTCGTATACGGTGATCAGTAACACATCTTCAGGCAACTGCCCCTTACAGTCTGTTCGCTATAGCGCCAGCACCATGCAGAGGCCAACGTCCACGGCAAAGCGCTCACCATCTATTCTCGTTACAGATTCGAGAAATCCAAACTACAGGAGTGCACCTTTTGCTGGTGCTGCGCTCAATAACTCGCTGACCAAGAGTACGAGGCTAAAGAAGAAAACCAGTGGTTCGAAGTTCAGCGATATCTCTGTATCAAATATCTTATCAGATATCAGTGAGATCCCCTCAGCACGTCGGGAAGAGCGTCTCTCGAGCGGTTCACTCTCATTGGGTCCACAGCGTCGTTACAAGCATTTTCAGACCCTTCCATCACGTACTTCCAAAACATCAGAGAAGCTTGTTCTCATTCCAGAAGAAGAGGACCGTGAGTATGTTACACCTCAAGGCACTGTAATACAGAGCTCGCGTTCGAAAGCTGAGCGAATGTCCAAAGAGAAGAGAGAACGGAAACTTTCAAGAGTCACAGCCTACCTGGTCTCAGATGTGTTCAACTTGAAGGAAACGTCCAAGTTCCTGAAAGCGACCCATGATATCCTTCCTCGTGTATACGATGAGGTGCTATACTGCCCTTACTGCCTCCCTCTCTTACCTGGTAAGGATGGTTTTAGAATCAAGTCCAATGTGAGTGCAAAGAACGCTAAGGGCGAAACATATATGGAGAGACTGATCGACTCATCAGAGAGAAGAGATCATCATTATGAGTATTATAGCGGTGTGGAAACTCCAGAAGACGCCAACAACAACTACGAAATTGACAAACCTGCTGATGATGAGGAGGCAACCTCCGGTCCGTTTGATCCTTCAGAACCACAGTATTTTGCCGAGGAAATGAGCGAGTCACCACGGCAGGCTGTGAAATCGCTCGAGATGATCAAACACCATGCTGAGATGTTCATCTTTGAGTACGGTGTGGTCGTCTTTTGGAATTTCACAGAAATCCAAGAGAAGAACATCCTGGGAGACATTGCATTTGCTCGTAATGAGCAGGACCATAAGCAACTTGTGATCCGACCTTTAGACGAAAATGACATTGAGATTGAGCAGTTTCACTTTGAGTACGATATGGACACTGAAAGACCAAGAATCTTCAATGACATGATCACGCTTCGGTCTGGTGACCATTTGATAAAGCTCACCATGTCACATGCCATTGCACAAAGCACAAAGCTGTCACGATTTGAATCAAGAATATCACCAATTCTTTACTCTGTTTCCAAGCTACCGAAGAGATTAGCTCTAACGGGTAAGCTTGGTCTAAAACGTGAACAATTGATCAAGAAGTCAGGAAAGTTGTTCAAACTTCGTGTCGATGTCAACCTCTCATCATCAGTATTGGACACGCCGGAGTTCTTTTGGTCCTTTGAGCCATCACTACATCCACTGTACAGTGCCACCAAAGAATACCTGGAAATTGATCAACGAGTGGAGGTGCTAAATGATAGGTGTAAAGTATTCCTGGAATTCATCGATATTGTTGCAGACTCTATTGCAGAGAAGAACATGACACGAATCACGTACATGATCATCGGAGTGTTTTTCCTCTCACTCGTTGTCAGTTCATTTGAGATACTCATCCGCTATTTGATCATCCAGAGGAGTAAGCAGGCTTAATTCCTACATCTGTAATACATCATAGTCATCTTTCATGGTCATGTTAACGCCGCTTCCGGAACGCGAGAGAGAGTATAGCAGCACCGGCAGCAACGGCACCGGAGACAAGGGCGATACCTATGAGGCCATCCTTTGCGATCTTGTCAGCCACCATTTGCTTCAAAGCCAATGCTTGCTGATTTTCAGGTTCATATGATAATAGAGCATCGACATAACGTCTGGAGTCAGAGTAGTCACCCAGCTTGTAAGTGCCGATGGACAGATAATACAAGCACTCTCTGCGTCTTTGCGGGGAGTCTTTGAACACGTCTGTAAGGATCTTAACACCCAGTCTCTGATCATTGGTGTCATCTGACTTGATGAGACCCCATGCATAGTTGAAGCGGGACTGCACAGATACAAGGTCACCCTCGGAGAGTACCTGTTGGCGAAGCACTTCTAGCTGCTGTGTTGAAAGGGGTCTGGTTGATCGTTAGTATACGTCGGTGAGAGATAAACAATTGAGACGTACGTGTTGGCATCTTGAACGGCTAGTGGCGTTAGTGCTGGGTTACGAGTTCATTGGTGAACATGGCATACCTGGTAAGTAGGGTTTCTCCATTGTGCCTGGTAAGTCCACTGTTTGTCTCTTGGAGTGACGATTATTAACTGAGAAAATGCTCCTTAAGCCGGTTGGTGATCTATGGCAGATGGTTGCATTAGAACCCCCAGATGTCTGTGTGTTTCCCGATCTGTCAAATAGGAGTGCGAGAATTAATGGCCTGCCAATGACTATGCTCACACCATCAATTGGGATAATTGAATGGGGCAAAGCTGTCCATTGAACAACCTGAAACTGGAGTATCTTGTCCCACTTTAGCCAGTTCAGAGCTTCAAATCAGACCCATTATCTCGACTATCCAACACAGCTGTGGTAAAAATTTGCGTGTGTCACCTACCGCTCAGTCATCGATCACCGAAAGGAAAAGACGCTCCACGCTTCACCCTTCGTGGGGCCTCCGACTAAACCCCGAAGATGCTTCGCTCCTCGCTGTCTGCTAACAAACGCCGTGTCGCTGGTCAGAGTGCTGCTGCGCTGAAGAGCACCGCTGCTAGGGCTCAGGCCAACAGCCTCTACCTCCAGAGACCTGGCGCTATCACAGCACCAGCCCCAGCCACTTGTGGCTCCGTCTGTCGCTCTTACTCCACCAGATCCACCGTTATCCAGCTCCTCAATAACATTGGATCTAAGCGTGAGGTTGAACAGTACCTCAAGTACTTCACTTCTGTCTCCTCCCAACAGTTCGCCGTGATCAAAGTGGGTGGTGCTATAATCACTCAACACCTCCCTGAGCTTGCGTCTTGTCTTGCCTTCCTTTACCACGTCGGTCTTTACCCAATTGTCCTGCACGGCACTGGTCCTCAGATTAACGAACTTTTGGAGGCTGAAGGTGTTGAGCCTAACTACGAGAACGGTATCAGAATTACCGACGAGAAGACTATGTCTGTCGTGAGAAAGTGCTTTTTAGAGCAAAACCTCAAGCTAGTGACCGCCTTGGAGAAGATGGGTGTCCATGCAAGACCAATCACTGCTGGTGTCTTCACCGCTGACTACCTCGACCAGGACAAGTACAAGTTGGTTGGCAAGATCAACGGCGTCAACAAGTCCCCAATTGAAGCTTCCATTCAGGCTGGTGCCCTTCCTATCCTTACCTCTCTTGCTGAGACCCCATCTGGTCAGATCCTGAACGTGAACGCGGATGTGGCTGCTGGTGAACTTGCCCGTGTCTTTGAGCCATTGAAGATCGTCTACCTCAACGAGAAGGGTGGTATCATCAATGGTAACACCGGTGACAAGATCTCCATGATTAATTTGGATGAGGAGTACGATGACCTCATGAAGGAATCCTGGGTTAAATACGGTACCAAACTCAAGATCAAGGAGATTAGGGATTTGTTGATGCACTTGCCAAGATCATCATCTGTCGCTATCATCAACGTTAACGACCTGCAGAAGGAGCTCTTTACAGACTCTGGTGCTGGTACCATGATTAGAAGGGGATATCGCCTCCTTACCAGAAACTCACTTGCTGAGTTCTCAGAGCCAGAGTTGCTAAGAAAGGCTTTGCAGAGGGACCCAGAGATCGCATCTGGCAAGACCTCTGTGGCATCCTACTTGAGAGGTTTGGAGAACACCACTTTCAAGTCATACGGCGATGAGCCTCTTGATGTGCTGGCTATCGTGACCAACGCGACTGAGACCTCGGCTGCTGTCCCTGTTCTTGACAAGTTCTTGGCTTCAAAGGCTGGTTGGTTGAACAATGTCTCTGATAACATCTTCAACGCTGTCAAGAAGGACTACTCCTCCTTACAGTGGGTTATCAGAGAGGATGATCCAAACGCCAACTGGTTCTTCTCCAAGTCTGATGGTTCATACTCTAAGCATGGCCACATACTTTTCTGGTACGGGATTGACGAGCCTTCCAAGGTGGCACAGCTCATCCAGCACTTTGACCACAAGTACTCTCGTGTTGCAAAGACCAATCCTGGATTCCCTAACGTTTTCGGTACCGCTCAGCAGTCCCGTGCATTTTCCACTGTTAGATCGGTCAAGTCCAAGTTCCAACAGACTCAGCAGATTCAGCAAACTACCAAGAGATCTGTTCTTGCTGCATTGGCCAAAGAGTCATTCGGAGTGAGAACCATGGCTACTGATACTAACCCAAACCCTCCAATCCGCGAGGGAACTAACACTAAGAAGGCTAGGGTTGCATTGATTGGTGCTAGAGGCTTTACCGGTCAGAACTTGATTGCCATGATCGACAAGCACCCATATTTGGAGCTTACACATGTCTCATCTCGTGAATTGCGTGGCACGAAGCTTCAAGGCTACTCAAAGGCTGATGTTATCTACGAGAACCTCCAAGTTGAGGACATAAAGCGTCTCGAGGACCGTAACGAGGTGGACGTTTGGGTGATGGCGTTGCCAAACGGTGTTTGTAAACCCTTTGTGGATGCGATTGAGTCTGCTGATGGCGGGAAGAAGTCTAAAATCATTGACTTGTCTGCTGATTACAGATTCGACAAGACTGGCGAATGGATTTATGGTCTGCCAGAGTTGAACTCAAGAGAGGCAATCGCCAACGCCAGAAAAATTTCCAACCCTGGCTGTTACGCTACTGCTGCACAATTGGCCCTGGCTCCATTGGTGCCGTACATTGGTGGAACACCAGCTGTCTTTGGTGTCTCTGGTTACTCCGGTGCTGGTACCAAACCATCACCAAAGAACGATATCAATTTCTTGTCCAACAACTTGGTTCCATATTCCTTAACCGACCACATCCATGAGAAAGAGATCTCTCACCAGCTGGGTACTGAGGTTGCCTTCTCTCCACATGTTGCTCAGTGGTTCCAAGGTATCACCCACACCATCTCAATCCCATTAATGGAACCAATGACCTCCAGAGACATTAGAAACCTGTATCAGGACCGTTACCAGGGTGAACAACTTGTTCACATCTCCGGTGAGGCGCCACTGGTGAAGGACGTTTCTGGAAAGCATGGTGTGGTGATTGGTGCCTTCGCCGTCAACGCAAAGCAAAACAGAGTCGTTATTGTCGCTACGATCGACAACTTGTTGAAAGGTGCCTCGACTCAGTGTCTGCAGAATATCAACCTGGCTCTTAAGTACGGTGAGTACGAGGGTATTCCAGATGACTTGATCATCCGCGGCTGAAGCATATTACGTACTACTTTTTAGAGTGAACATCTTTGCCTTTAGCTCATGACGTGGTGCGCGAACCAAAATGCGTCTAGTCTCCGCCCCCCCTGGGAAAACATCACCGCTTGGGTATCCGATACGCTGCAAAACCTCCACTAACAAACACCCATTGACATCATGGAGGACTGGAGAAGAATTGACATTGATGCCCTTGACCCTGAGAACTTTGTGAGTGCTGAAGAATTGGCTCCAGAGGTGCCCCCAGTGTCTCCGCAGGAGGTCCAATCCAAGATCACCAACATTCGCACACTTATCTCCAAGGGATCACACGGCGATGCTGTGCTTCTCGCCGTCGAGGAACCTCCTTATGGTGCTGACGAACAATCAAAAGTGAGTTCATTTTTAATGCTGAGCTTCGCTGATACTAACTGTTAGATACTTTACCTCAACACAGTGCTAGATATCTTTAGTGCCACGAAGCAGACAGAAATAGCACCAATCGTTAAGAACCTATCACTCGAACAGCAGAATGTGCTCATCAAGTACCTGTATAAAGGAATGGCCTCAAAGAAGGGTCAGCACCAGGGTGGTGTCCTGCTTGCGTGGTTTGAAAAGACCGTCGAGGTCACCGGTAATGGTCCTGTGGTGCGCTTCTTGACTGATAGACGTCAGGTCTAGACATCTACGATCGGAATGTAACAATTTGTAAACTATAATATCAAGTAGTATTTACTTCTTGGCCTTCTTTGCAGTCTTTGGCCTTTGTCTCACCATGGCACTAGCTGGGGAAGAGGCCCGAGGAGTATAGTAGTGGGTATAGGCCGGATTAATCTGTAGAGACCTGTAGGGAGTTTGACGAGGGGTCTGCAACAAGTGTGGAGTCTGCGGTTGGTTGCTGTATGGTGTGTGTGGTCGGTGGTCATCTGCAGAATAGTTCCTGTATGTTCCAAATGCAGCATTGGTCAAGACGAGCGAACCAACGGTGATGAAGATGATAAAGAACATGGACTTCCACGAAATTGGTCTAATGAATCCATTTATGATCTCAGCAAACGTCTCGGCACCAATGCGAGCACGTCCAACAACTGCTGGGTCCCTGTTCATACACTTCTCCCACTCAGAACACGCAGCTTCAAGGGCAACGACACGATGTCCTGGATGACAGTTGTTTCTCTTGTACTCTCTGGAGCAGAGTGCTATTTCCTGTAGGATATCGCTTGCGTAGGAATCGACCTTATTCTCAACGTCTGCACGCACAGTGGAGATGAAGGTATATACGAAGTAGAGCAAGATCGAAACAATTATGACGTTGAAAAGAAGCTGCAGGTAGAGTGAAAGCACATACGGCATTTGAGGGTTCGCAAATGATGCCATGAAAGACTCCACGTTTGACTGTTCTTTCTCCTTCCTCTTCTTCTTTCTCTCTTTGGTTTGCTCTTGAGGTTCATCATCGATCCATTCATTATCTGTTCTCTTAGTTCTGCTCTTCTTCGGCGATCTGTTGAACGGACTTCTAATAGGCCTTGGGGTCTTGCCATTAATGGAGTCAGTGAGTGGACTTGAATATCTTCCGAGCTTCGGGATACTCATGAACTGTTTCTTCGGCGAAAAGGTAACAGCCTTCGAGGCCTTCAATGGATTGAGCTCTCCATTAGCGTTAACTGCAGAGGACAGTTCAGGAATCTTTTCAATCAGCTTTTTGGAGGTGTCGACATCATAGTTGAAGCTCTTCTTCATTATACTGCTTGGTGCTGGTCGAGATTTCGGTACCGGGGACTCGAGAGAGCTGGTTGAAGAATTTGAACCGTTTGATAGGGCAAGTCTATGAAGCGATCCCGATACGGCACCAGTAGACAGCCTCAAGGTAGAATTCAATATTTTCTTCGTCGGGGATGGGATAGCTGGCGAAAGTTCTGAAACAGAAGAAAACTGCTGTCTGTTTCTGAACTCGTCCCTATAATGAGGTGTCTGTGGGTCATTTGCAACTTGCTGGTGTGTTATTATTGACAGATCTGCATCGGAATCAAAAGACGAGTTAGGTGTAGCTTTCATGGTAATCTTATCAGCAGGGGTTTCGATATTTTGATCTCTTGGTGCCAGCACATGGTTCTTCTTGAACAGGGCCTCGTGGCGTCTTATCTGCTCATCAGTCAGGCGTGTAGGTGTAGAGGTTGAAGACATTGCGGAGGGCCCAAGGTGATGGTCCAGAGGTGTGAAGCTGCGAGTGACCCGAGAGGTAGCAGATAGATCTTAGTCAAGATGCGGTCAATGTCCTCAATATGTAAACAAACGTTATTTTGTAAAAGCCGCCGGTCGATCGCGAAATCACAAGAAGAACAGAGTTCCACGCCAGATCGATTAAGGCTGCTTTATGGACCGCAATATTGGCATTACAACCTCATCGATGCTGCATTGAATCAAATACAATATGGCTGTGGTCCTGTGGTCCTGTGGAGCAGGAAATCATGCTCATGATAAATCAACAATTATAATTTATGATACAGTATACACCTCTAGCAGGCCCCAGAGTAGTGCAGTCAGACATGATCCGCGGGGCGCCGAATATAATAATTGTCTACAGCACGTGACTGTTCACGTGACTCAATGTGCCAATTTGCAAAAAATATGCTATTTCTGTGGATTGAACACAGGACCTTAAGATCTTCAGTCTCACGCTCTCCCAACTGAGCTAAAACAGCTTTGATATGAGTAGCGAAGAAGCTAAATCAGCCCTGGATGGCAACTTCAACCGGTAGGGTAACTGTGTAACATGAGCCCAAAGGGGTTAGCGCCTATCATTCAAAAAGTAGGAGTATATGACCGCAGTTCGGGGGAGGCAAGAAATTGAGATGTTGCTAGCTGGCCAGGACTGTTACACTCACTAGCTATGTTACATCCCTTGTTCAAGGTGTCCAAATCCAGTATATTTTCCTAAATTTCCTGGGTTCGCTCTCAGTTTCCTTGTCAGATAGGTAACCCGCACGTAGCCACCGGGGATTCATCAATATGTACTCCACAGTTTTTATCAACGCTTATAAATTAACCCACGCGCGCCTGGTTGCCTGTCTATTTCCTTCACTCTATCTCATACAATATGTCTCAATCAGTTCTCGTCACTGGTGCATCTGGCTTTATTGCGCTTCATATCATCGATGAGCTCATCCGTAAGGGATATACGGTCATCGGCACTGTGAGATCTCAGTCGAAGGCTGACAATATAACCCGTCAATTCACACAGCTGTACCCTGCTGTAAAGTTGTCGTTTGAGATTGTTGAGGATATTGCTGCTGATGGTGCATTTAACGATGTGTTGAAGAACCATCCAGAGGTCACTGGGGTGTTGCATACCGCTTCACCGTTCTCATTTGGGTTGGAGAAGTCATTTGAAGAGGGTTATCTCGATCCTGCAACCAAGGGTACGAAGCATGCTTTGGAGGCTGTCAAGAACTTCGCTCCACAGGTGAAGCATGTTGTTGTAACTTCATCATTCGCTTCAATTGTGAACAGGGACAAGGCTGGTGATAAGAGTTTTATCCACACTGAAGATACGTGGAATCCAATTGAGTGGTCTGACGTCAAGGACCAGTACATGGCTTACACTGCATCGAAAAAACTTGCGGAAAGATTGGCAAGAACATTCGTGGAGGAGGAAAAGCCAAACTTTACCTTGACCACTGTTAACCCTCCATACGTCTTTGGACCGCAAAAATTTGCTGATGTTCTCGTCAACCCAACTTTGAATACATCTGCTGAGTTTGTGAACAACTTGCTACGTACGCCAGTGGATTCTACCGAATTTATCAGTACACCAGCTGGTATCGCTTGTGATGTTCGTGATGTTGCAAAGTTACATGTTCTCCCATTGGAGGATGAAAAGCTTGCCGGTTTGAGACTCTTCCCTGTCAACGGTGCATTCAACGGGCAGACACTCTTGAACTCCATCCATAGATCTGTCCCAGAGCTCGAAGGTAAAGTTGGAAAGGGTAAGCCAGAAGGCGCCGAGGAGTTTGTCGAGAACAACCACACCTTCTTTGACACTTCCAAGACGCAGGCGGTCACGGGTTTGACTTGGACGCCCTTGGATGTGACATTGAAGGACTCTGTGGATCAAATCCTGTCTTTCAAGGCAGCGAACAAACTGTAAACCGTGTTTTGTGTCATGTGTTGTAGGCCTTTCTGCGTTTCTTAGCTGGTGCGTAATTTTTAGGGCAATCGCCGAAGCGGTCCCGTGTCGTGGGCGGAGGACCGGGCCGGGGAGGAGGGGGGGACAATGTCCTCTAGAATTTAATGAAAAGCTCGAATTCAAGTCAACGATTGGGTCACCTAACAAAGCACACACAGCAGTCAAAGGCACCAGGGAGATGGCAAACATGCGCACAACAAGATTACTTCTGAAGCACGTCCCATCCATCAAATTCGTCGGTGGGCCTCATCCTGCTCCATGTACGTACTACCTGCTTTTGAAGCTGGTTGTTTAACTCCACATGTCACTAACACCGAACGTCAGCCACTATTGATACTGCTGTACATGCTCATGTTGCCTCTGGCGGCCTCATACCGAACGGAGACGGGGCATTGCAGATCTCCCAACTGAATTGGCCAAAGCTCGTTATTGCAGACCCACCAAAGAAGGCTGCCCCAACACAATCTGTGGCAAAGCCAAGCGGTGCGATCATCCCGAGTGATAGACCATACGACTTCACAAGTGTTGCACAGCTTCCTAAGAAGTTCCAAAATCCAGCAATTGACGAGGGGGAGATTGATGTCGTCAATGGTGGTGGCGCTGGATTGTTGATTTGAAGGTGGTATTATCGGAATACACGAACCGTTATTTATACACAAGTGCACAACCTATAGGCTTAAATTATCTTGGTGGAGCTATGAGCTCTAAGGAGAGGCCATTGTGTGCCTAAACATCTAGGTAATGTGGTGGCCGATCCATCCACTGCTGCTCTCCGGAAATTGCTAGCAGCAACTTTAATCATAGCGCACCAACATTGCTATACTGAATAGACGAGGACACGAGGACACTCTGCTAGCCGACATATGTTGCCACTGCCCTCTCGCCGCAGCTACAGCGCTCACTGTTCATCCATTGAACCTCTCCTTCTCCAGCCTTTTAGCGGTCCGCGAACTCATTTTACGATCTGAAACGTCGGTGGTGCGCCCAAATTTGCCACTAACTCCCACGAACAGCACACAACATCGTCAACCCCCATTCCAGTGAACAGATCTCTGAAACAATGGATCACGACCCTTACAGATGGGGCAGACCGTCGGATTCCACGTACGGCGCATACAACAGCTCGATTGCACAGGCCAATTCACATGGTGCGACTAGAATGCCCTCAATGCATACACAACAGCCGATTGTGACGGGAACCTCTGTGATAGCCATCAAATTCAACAAGGGAATCATCATTGCCGCTGACAACTTGGGATCATATGGTTCATTGGCAAGATTCACCGATGTCGAGAGACTTTTCCCCGTGGGGGAGAATGCCGTTGTCGGTGTAAGTGGCGATATCTCTGATCTTCAAGAAGTTGGACGGATGCTTGAGGCATTAGAGACAGAGGTGTCGTATGATTACGACGGCCATTCATTGCGAGCACCACATGTGCATGAATACTTGCAGAAAGTGTTTTATTCTCGTCGTTCGAAGATGGATCCATTGTGGAACTCTGTTATCGTTGGAGGATTGGAACAGGGGAAACCCTTTTTGAAATACGTTGATTTGCTCGGCGTGACGTACTCCGCTCCAACGTTGGCTACTGGGTTTGGTGCGCACCTGGCTATCCCGTTGTTGCGTAAAGTTGTTTTCAAAGAAGAGGATGTGGAGAATGTGGATGAGGCGACTGCCCGAGCTGCAATTGAGGAATGTATGAAGGTACTTTACTACCGTGATGCGAGATCTTTGGACAAGTATTCCTTGATCACGATTACAGAGGAGAATGGAGTTGTGTTTGAGAAGGGGTTGCGTTCAGCGAACCAAAGCTGGAGGTTTGCAAAGGATATCAAAGGATATGGTACCCAGACCGTTTAAAATGGATAAGCAGTTGTGATGGTACAATGCATGGATTTCAGAGGTCTGAGTGTAGTTGGAGCTATGGTTGAGGCGGTGTAATAGTCACCGAGGAGAGTGGCTATAACTGCAGAAAAGTATCAGGCAGAAATCGCCAAGAGAGTGAACAGCCGTTCTGCATTGTGATATGAAGCAGCGCAGCTGGCTATAATAATGGATATCCCCTGTTGTTTCCCCCTTAATTCGCTCCGTGTTGTCTAACCGGCATTCCAGAACCCCTAACACATAATGCGGCCTGCCGCATGCGCTAAACAGAGCGCGGGGGCTGTTTGGGGACAGCCGTTGCTCTCACGTGCGTGCGGTAGTGTGTACAGCGTCGCATACGTGCCAGGCCGAGGTGTGGGTGTAGCTTTAGCGTCCCTTAATCCCCATGAGCTTTACGGCCTCCGCGGTGCAACAGCGAAGCGCCCACGCAGGCTTCCAAGGCTGTTGTTAATCGGGGGAAAATATATTCATCCTTTCTAATCGCGCCAATAACAAACTGGCTGCATTTACCACCGCTACTGCATCGACGCAACTGGTGTGTCCCGTCTCCGTGCTCTGTTCACAATCACACAACTCAGCTCGTCTGCCCTCCAGTCGCAAGCCAGTGCCAACGAGCGCAACTTACCATTGCACAACGGTCGGTCCCATGTCCTTCGACATCACCGTGCTGGGCTGTTCCGGTGGACCCCTCGAGGGAAGCACATGTGCATATATGTTGAAACGCAGCGGCGTGCGGTACGATGATGTCCTCGCACATGGACTCAATGAGGAAATACTGGCTCTCGATGGAGGTTCGGGCATTGCTAGATTATGTGACCTCATAAGAGATGAGCGCCAAGGACATGGCAATCGTATTGCTGAGTCTTCACTGCAAAACTACTCTGATTCTCTATCGTTGGATGAATTCTCCACTGGCCGCAGCGGTGGACTTGGACTGCTGAACGTTGGAGGGTCACCCATTCAGATTGCCTCACATCTCACGTCGCTTGTACGCTCACATTTGCTCACACATACGCATCTCGACCATGTGGCCGCATTGGCTATCAACTCACCAGCGCATGGGATAAGCTCGGGAAAGACTGTCTATGCCCTCCCTTCAACATGTGACATTCTTGAAGATCATATATTCAATGATCGTGTATGGCCCAACCTCATTGACAAAGGTGCTTTTTTGGCCATTCATAGAATAGCACATGCCGTCCCATCCAAACTCAACTCTTGTTATACGGTCACGCCGTTTACGGTCAATCACGGTTGTATTTCACCCACAGAACCATACCACAGCACAGCATTTCTCATTGAACACAATCATACAAAACGTGCTCTACTTATATTCGGGGACCTAGAGGCAGATATGTCGTCATCAGATACCAACGCTGTTGTATGGAACGCAGTGGCCCCATTCATTGCTGCTGGCACCTTGTACACTATTATGATCGAGTGCTCTACGAGTAACGTACCAGCTGCCCATCCACTATATGGCCATATGACGCCAGATACCCTCCTGGCTGAGATTATAAACTTTGATTGCATCCTCAAGAGACATGAACACGCATCCGGTGTACAGGGACTACATTTCTTGATTACACATATCAAGGAACAACCTTCCCTGATTGACCCAAGGAAGGTGATTCTACACCAGCTCAATGAGCTCAAGTCACAACACGCACTGGATGTGCGGTTCACCATACTACTCCCAGGACAAACTTATACTGTGGACTAATCTGCTACGTCTTCAATTCACTTCTTATCTATTTAGGTCTTATGCATAAAGTTTCAAGCTTTTAGACGATGAAGTAACCCTCTGTGGATAACTCCGAAATGAGATCAAACGGTAGAGACTCTTCATCCGTCACAGAGACAATGTCCAACACCTTAACATTTCCCAGCGTGTTCACTGGGTTCTCAGACGTGAAGCTCACCTCGATAGGGAATAGATCATCCTCATTAGCACCAATACTAAACTCCAGAACACCATTCTCACCCGGGGACAACGATTCCAATTGGAAGATCACACCTTCATCAGAGATCTCCATGATTTGTGCCTTGTCAGACTTGAGCTCAATGTTATCCGTGTACACAGGCACAAGGACAGTGATGCTTGAGATAGCCTCGCTGTAACTATCACTGAGCTCATACTCAAGTGTGACATCCGTGGCATTACCGTTTGCCGTGAGCCAAGTGGTGAATTGAATAGGGACAAACTTGTTCTCATCTGCCTTACCCACACCTCTCCATCTCAGAACACCAAGATTCTGATCGTTTGATGGGAATGGCTTCTCAGGGTTCTTCAATCCTATCACTGATTCTGTGGAGAATAAATTTCTATCGACATTAGGATGTGTCTTGAACTGGATTCCGTCACTAGCACCATCGGCTTGCAGCAAGATCTTTGCCAACGCCAACTCAGGGTTATTGACACGGAGCTGCAACACACCTTTGAGCTCAGAGCTCACAATAGAACCTTCACGTGTGATTTCAGCAGTGACCTTCTCCTCCAATGTGACCAAAATACCATTGTTTAAAGGCTTATCCTCCACAGGTGGTGTAGCCTCCTGCACTGGCGACTGGTATTGCTGTGGTTGTCCTCTGACTGGAGCAGATTCAGAGATCAATGGCTCTGCACTTGGCTCGAAATTAGACTTCTTTGATTTGCCCAATTGTAAACCACGTCCCCTTGGAGCTGGCTTTTGTGTATGCGTCGCCACTGGAACCGGGGCATAAGACTGTGCTGGTGCAGAATACTCCTGCGTTGGAGCGTAGGAGTTGGCACTCGGGAATCCACCACCGCTAAATTGTCCTGTACGACGATCCAACTCTTTTCTTTGGATTTCATTGGCCCTACGCTTGCGCTCCTCCGTAGCCTCAAGCTCTTTGTTACGCTCAATGATCTCCTGAATCTTCTCCTCGTGAGAGTCCATCTCCAAGAAGGTCTTGATCTGCAAAAGTGATAGATTTTCCTTATAACCCAAGGTTACGATTTCATCCATCGCACTAAGGATTTCAAAAGCGTGTTCAAAGATCTCATTCTCGTTGACCACTTTCAACAACGAAACAACGGTCTCCGAGAACAGGTTCAACGTCTCAATGTCCTGGAGAATGTTTGACTGGCGGTTGGTGATGAGGAGAATGTAGAGATCGTCCAATGGCTGGTATACATATCTAACGTGCTCATCCTCCACGGTGGTATACTGTGTCTGTTTCTCAGACAACAAGGTTGGAAAGTTGGCAAGAAGCTCAGTGACTCTGTTCTTTGTGAGATCACGAAACTGTCTCGAAAGGATCGCCTTCCCACTTCTAGTGATGATGGATGCGGCGAGAATGGCCATTGTTGTTGTTGTTGTTGGCTAATGTGCAAAGGGGGTTGATTCGTGTAGCTGAAAGACCTGACCGGAAAAGACAAAGGGGTACAGTTAGAGTGATGCCGGTGGGTGTTCAGATCGCACAAGTGCTTGAGGTACTCGACAAGTAAATGATCCCGAAATCGCTTTACCTCTGCACTGGCTTTTGGCAAAGCGTTGACGTTTCAATTTCCAGTTCGTCCGTCGCGAACCTCAGCATTCCTGAGAGTGGCCGCACCATATTGGGGTCCTGTCTCATCAGAGAGCTTTGACTACAAAACACTAGTGCACCGCGAACCACCTCATTTGACAGACCATTGGGTCTTGAAGAGATCATCCAACTCTGTAATGCAATTTTCTGATAAGAAGTTGAACATCCCCTTTTCTTCTTTTGCCATGCAGACAAAGTCAAACAACCCCACCTGTTGGAGCACTTGAACTGCAGCAAATGGATTCAACCCACAGTTGGTAAGAAACCTGACCTCAGCATTCTCGATCCATTGCATTTCTTCCTCTCCCCAACAGCTTCCGTACGTCTGCGCTATTTCACATATCCATTGGCACACATTTGTTACACCGCGAGATGTCACCATGCACTCCACGCCCATGAGCGCCAATGCCAATTGAAAAGTGGTGAGTATATCTCTCTTTATGATCGATTCACATAGCACTATGACAACTAGTCTGGGGTATTTCTTTTTGTTGGCTATCAAACGGTCCTGTATCTGAAGTCTTCCCATGGTGTCCACTTGTCCGATGCTTGTAATATTGATAAGCATAATCCCACTCATGGACGAAACGATGAATTCAACGTCTTGCTCGTCCAAGTCGAGCTCAATGACGTTAAGCTTTGTGCTAGTTTCCAAAAACCTCAAGTGCTTTTGATACTTACTTACAAGAGTGCTGTTGAAACCGATGGTGTGCTTGCTCGATGTCACAGAATCATCGAATGAATGTACTGTCTCAGGGTCGTTTGCAGTGGCTGCTCCATCCTTCGTCGTCAATGCTGTAATATCTGCCATTCCATTTGGCTCCTCGTGGAGAAGATTGAAGAATGCGAAGTTGGATGCTTTCGCCTTAACTTTTCTCTTCTTACGCTTCATCAATTCCTCAAGATCCTCATCAATGTTATGTTTGGTGAGCTCTGCATCATGTGTATTGTTGAAGCTTGACAATCCCATTGTGACTGCTAGACTTGACTCCTGATCATCTAGCTTAGTTTTTGAGGCGTTGCTCATTTTGGTTGTCTCGTTGACAAGGAGAATTGAGTTGTTAACGTAAGTTGCGTTCTGCGTTATATTGTCCGGTTGGGGCTCAGCCTTGTGCTTGCAAGCCAGCTTGGATGGCGAGCGTTCGGTCACTGGGAGATCAATGATGAAGAGGTGTGTCGCCAGCTTCTTTGTAAATATTGGGTACTGAGTATCATACGCGTCAAGTACCTGCAGGTGTATATCCTCAGTTAACACCAAAGACTCTGATACAGATGGAAGAACTGCAGAAAGTTCTGCTGTATGGGAATGCTTTTGCTTCCATCTCATCTCAACATTCTGCAAGCAGAATTCGTATGCCGTTGTGCTCTCATCGGGACTTGGCTCATCGCTCATGAATGGTGCATTCATCCGGAATTCCGCCCCTCTGTCAAGGTCCTCATCAATCCAGTACATCTCCATATCGAGGAGCTGTGGACTTTTTAGCCTTTCACTCGGCTCCTCCCAGAGGTAGTCACCGAGCTGGTGTTTGCTCACCTGCTCCTGGCTTTCCTCCTCATAGTCTAACATGTACCGCCAGGGCTCAATTATTGGTCTCCTCAATTCATCGTGGCAGATTTCCCCTTCAACCCCTTGGGAAAGCTCGATGGTTTCATCTAAGAAGTCTGCATCCGTTCTTGTAGGCACGTCAATCGGAGGCGGGATGCTAATCGACTCCATGACTGAATTTATGCAATAATCGGATTCATTTGTCTCGAATATGTCCACGATGTATTGATCATTGAAAGACTTCACACCAAAAATCCGCGGCTTCGACGACACGATTTGACCTTGGACACATGATTTGATATATCCAGTGATCTCTTTGCTGATGGACAAGGCCTCTTTTGGTAATACATCGCCTTCCTGGGGTAGCCGGCCTTCCAGCTGACACTTCCAATACAAACTATGCCTCTCAGCTAGAGTATCCCATAGGCCACCCACCACAGGTTCGCTTGTTTTGTCCCTGCTTTCCTTCAAGCGATAGTCCCATACAATCTGAAACCTCTTTCTGCGCGGTGGCTCCAACCTTACCGCTGCTGCCTCAACGGATGTCTTCAAGAACATAGCCGCTGGCTTGTCGATGCGGATTCTCTCTTTCAATTGATTCTCAAACCGAGCCAACTCGCTCACAAGCCTTGCTGTTGTTGACTCGCTGCACTGGCCATTGTCAGATTCCCAGAATGGCGCTGTGCGCTCCAGCGCCCCATTCATTGTTGGTGATGGTATAAACAGAGAAATTTCAGAGGTTAAGGGGATATTTATTTCATCAACGAACTATATAAATTGAGCAAAGTCATTGTTCCTCTTTTGCTCTCTTAGTATCTGGCACTCGCTCTTCCTCATCATCCAGCTTGCGTTTTGCAGATGCCTCGGTATCGGAGACCCCCAAAAGTATTTCATCATTCACCATCTCAGACTCAATTTTTGCTTCATCCGCTTCACTTGTAGTCGACTCTGTCACAACCTGGGCTCGAGGTTCAAGTTGTTCGTCCAGCTGTATGTAAGCACCAGAAGGAAACTCTTCGGCAAACTTGGTATTCTTGGCCACTTCATCTCTGCCAACATCAGCTGGAACCGCAGCATTCGATTCGCTAGTGTTCCGACTTGTCTCAGAATGTGGCTTCACGGTTTCAACAGACTCGGAAGCAACACCAGGCGCAGATACTGCAGCAGCAGGGAAGTCTTGATCAGGTCCAGAACTTTTAGAGTCTTCGGGTTCAGGTTCCCCTTCGGAAGACTGCGATTGCTGCACAAACAAGAGTCTCTGATCATCATCGCCTGACTCTAACGAATCATTCAACTCCCTTATATCATCCTCTGTCAGTCTTCGTGTAATACTTTCTGGAGCTTCCCTGATCTTGGTTTCCTCCGATGCAGTGTCGCTTTCATCTGCATTTTCCTGCATAAGAATGGTATTACTAGCAGCATCGGAGTCCTCTCCTTGCGCACCATTGAGTGTTCGCAGCTCTTCAAGCCTTGTAACAAAGGCTCTCTGGCTCTTCAGCTGGAGTGAAAGACATTTTGGTGCATCTTTCCCTTTAAACTTCACCAGAGCGTCAAAGGCTTCGTATACCTCACTTAACAGCACTTCATGAGCATGGATACACGTATCTGGAAGCGTCAGGGCAAACTCCTCAAATGTAATCAGCAGTTCATCTTTCTCGTCGAACGGATTTCCAAGGCTCTGGAAAGTTTCCTTGATAGACGAGAAGACTTCATGTAGAGTAGATCCTGGCATTGGAGCCTCTTCTAGCAGTGTCACAATTTGCTCATATTCAAAGGGCAGCTTCTTATGCTGATCCGCAGATGTTGGAGCCAGCAGGTACGGAAAGTTGTCAGTCTTGATGATAATTGGGATGGGGCAGAATCCCGCTGTCGGTACTGATACTGACGGCGTGGATATCGTGGGGCTAGCGACCTCTGGCTGCTGCTCAAATGAAGATTGCTCTATGAGTTTCACAGATTCGCCATCACTCTCATCATCAATCTCCAGTAGCTCCACGTCGTCAAAATTGAACCCAATTTTCTTTGTGTTGACATCTGTTAGTTCTGGTATCGCATCTTCGAACTCCAGTAGCTCAACGTCGCTGGTGTCATCTGTGGCTTGCGAGGAGGGTAATGTCGCTATAATTGTCCCGTCGGTCATTAAAATCTGAACTGTTAGTAGTAGGGGTAAGCAAATACAATTATCAGGCCTGATATGATAAAATTCTTATTCAAGGCTTGCCCTTTGCAGAAGTTGTTGTTCTTGTCAGTTCACCAGCGTTTTTCTGCGAAACCCCGCCCGCGACGAGACCTCCGCCTGTGCCACCTACGAACTTAATCTAGCGCGCACCGTCTACTTGTATACTTCCCAGCAAGCACTGCAAACAGGCTGGTATCGCAAAAACCACCACGGCGTTTAGATTGCGCTTGAAAGATACAACGCAGGAACAAGACCACCCTCTGCCTGCCGACCTCAGTCAAAGACTTGGCGCCTCTCAGCAGTTACAGCGACTAGCCGCGATGAGCTTCCTTAAGCTATTAGACGAGGAGCTTTCACAAGATGACGATGCTTTCATCTCCACCACTAGCACAAAGGAAGGATACGGAATTCCAGTACAGGGAATGAACGCCGGTACTACTGCTGTGAAGAGACATGCTGACAGTTGCCCCTGGACGGTTAACAATGATCGCTCATTCGACGAGACAACACACCCAGTCGAATCAGCCAATTCCCCCAATGTATACTATCACAATTGCAGTCGGGATGATCATCTTGTGCCTACGGCAATACTTACCGATAAGGCTCGTGGGGTCTTCAATTTTAATCACTTTAACAAGATGCAGTCGAAATCTTTCCAGACAATCTATGAACAGGATGATAACTGCGTCATAAGCTCACCGACGGGATCGGGTAAGACTGTGCTTTTTGAGTTAGCCATTCTCCGCTTATTAAACACCTGCTCTAATGTGTCTAATATCAAGATATTGTACATCGCTCCTACAAAGTCTTTATGCCTTGAAAGAGAACGTGATTGGGCAAAGAAATTCACCGCCTTTGGGTTAAGCGTTGGTGTTTTGACCAGTGATACGAGCTTCATCGAGACCGACAAAGTAAAGAAGTGCAATATCATCATTACAACGCCTGAAAAATGGGACTTGATGACCAGAAAGTGGTCTGATTACACGAAGTTGTTCGAGATGGTTCGAGTTTTGTTTGTGGACGAGATCCACATCTTGAGAGAAGATCGTGGCTCTACACTTGAAGTTGTGGTTACACGAATGAAGAAAATATGCTCGTCTATGCGAATTGTCGCCTTATCCGCAACGGTTCCCAACATTCAAGATGTTGCAGGCTGGATCAAGCTGAGCTCAAGGTCTCATACCAACGCTGTTACCATGGTATTCGGGGAAGAGTACAGACCGGTTAAGCTTCAAAAAGTCATATGTGCATATAAACAGACCTCCAATGATTTTGTCTTTGATAGTTATCTCAATCCAAAGTTGGTGGAGGTATTGCACGAGCACTCCAACAACAAGCCAGTCTTGATATTTTGCCCGACGCGCAGCTCCACCGTCTCAACTGCCAGATTTATCTCGAAGAGCTTCAAAATGCGTTTGACACTGGACAGTCGCCGGCGTCCAGCAAAGGATCGAGAGTTGAACGACCTCATGACTGATGGAATCTCATTCCATCACGCAGGATTGTCTATGGAGGATAGAAATGCAGTGGAACAGAATTTCATAGATGGTTCCACAAAGATTATCTGCTCCACATCCACCTTGGCTGTGGGCGTTAACTTACCCGCCTATTTGTGTGTAATAAAAGGTACCAAAATCTGGAGCTCAAGCCAGTTCGAGGAATACTCTGAGCTTGATGTATTGCAGATGATGGGAAGAGCAGGTCGTCCACAGTTTGAGACTGAGGGTAAAGCCGTATTGATGACAAGTGACACGAAGCGTCATCACTACGAACAGTTGGTAAAAGGGAATGAAAAACTTGAAAGCCGTCTTCATCTCAATCTTCATGAGAACTTAGTCTCTGAAACATACTTGAGGACAGTGACATCATTGGAAGACGCACTTGACTGGTTGAAACATACTTTCTTCTACTCGCGATACAGTGCCAATCCCACGGCCTACAACGAAATTCCCTACATCCCGAACTTGGACATGGATGGAAGGTTGTCCAGATATTGCGAGAGTAAGATCAGAGAGCTTGTGGACTTCAAGTTGATTGAGGTCAATGGCAGATCTTACATATCAACGCAGTTCGGTGATGCAATGACGCGGCACTATGTCTTGTTTGATACCATGAAAACTTTCATTACATGCCCCAAGCAGCAGACTGTGTCAGCCATCCTTCTTCTTCTCTCAAAGGCCGCTGAGTTCAAAAACCTTCGATTAAAGCGCACAGAGAAAAGACTCTTCAAGGAAATTAACGCTTCTCCTTTTACAAAGCACTTCATAAAGCTCGATAAGAAGAAGAAAAACATTGACGAGCGCTGTGAGAAGATCTTCCTCATTATCCAATTCGAGCTTGGTGGAGCTGAGTTCCCAGCTGACTCAGATCTCCTGAAATTGCAGCAGTCTTTCAAGCAGGACAAATCTTTTGTCTTTAAGCACATCATGAGACTTGCAAGGTGCTTGATAGACTGTTTCGTCGCCAAGAAAGACTTCATATCACTTCGAAACTGCGTGAAAGTGGTCACATACTTGAACTCCGGATGTTGGGGTGACTGTCCGATAGTCTTGTCCCAGATTGATGGCATCACCCGAAACCACGTCCGGAGGCTCTCCAACCAAAGCGTCAGGAACTTCGAAGATTTGAAGAAGTTGGATGCTGTAAAAGTGGAGTATTACCTGGGTGTTCGCCCAGGTCAGGGTTCCAAGATTCTCTCTTTCGTTGAGAACCTTCCAAATTTTAACATATCGCAAAAGGTCCTCAAGGTGTCTACCCCGAGGTCATCGGAAGGTCTCAGTATCACTGTTCAAGTTGATTTCATATGTGAATCCACCTCGAAGTGGAAAGGTCGTTCTATCTCGGCCATGGTGATATCTGGACTCACATCCGGTGAAATGATCGACTATAGAAGGTTATACATCAAGAAAAATTGCAATAGCTCCTTCACGCATGAATTCCTGCTTCGCTACAGCGGCGTGAAGCTCTCCACCGCAGTCTTCTGCGAGGAGGTCGCAGGTGTGGAGAAGAGCGTCTCGCTTGATCTCATGGACTTTATTCCTGACAAGGCCAAATCAAATATTACTGACAAAACATCACACTATGGTACACTGATACTCACCAGAATTGCTCTAAACATTTACTAACTTTCTTTCATCAGAAGATGAAACAGGGACAGAAGATGGTCTTGATGAGCTTTTCATACAGGCAACGTTAAAGCCTGGAAATACAACGCCACGGTCTGCATTAATGAAGATACTTGAGCCTCCAGCTCTAGTCTTCTCTAGCTCAGAGCCTCCATCAAGGTCTCCTGTTTCGGTTAAAAGAGTGGCTACCGAGACTGCTCATAATGAAGTCAGCTGTAAGCACGCGTGCAAAGATAAAACTACGTTCGTGATACCTGGGTTTCAGACCTCCAGCAGGACACTAACACTGTAAAAGGTGCAAGCACTTGTGCTGCCGCGAGGGTGTTACAACTGCTACACTAAAGAAACGAAAGGTGCAGTCCTCAGTAGAGCCAGCCCAACAAGTCCAGTTTCCCGAAGAACGGCAAACGAAGGCGGAAACGAGTTACTCACTATTGTCCAAGTTACATACCAAGAGCATTTCGGACTCTAAGCTCTACTCGCGGGAAACAGGTGACTCGAGTGTTGAGAGCCAGTTCTCAAAGTTCAAATCCCAGCAGTCTGACGTTACGAAAAATGCATCAAGTGACAGTGAGGACCTGGATGTACTCAGTCTATTAAAACATATGAAGTCATCGGCCAAGAAGATTGAGCCGGCTAGGGTCGCAACAGAGGGCAGTATTGCTGACGATTCTTCTAGATCCTCTGAAAGACCAATGGAGTACACAATCACTGTGTATGATGATATCGAACAGGTAAACAAGGAGTATCAGCTCGCGAAGGAAAGAGAGGTGATCAAATACAGCAGACAACATCCGATGGAGACGACGGATGTGATGCGTGACACCCCTCAATCATTAGAGCGACGTGAGTCAACGTGCGGCGTTCCAAACTCTGAATCGCCATATTGTCACAAATACAAAGAGTCTGGAAAGGAGAGATACCTCGAAAAAAGCACAATCCGCCAGAGGGAACCTGTTAACCGCAAAATGGAGGAAATCCTCGACAATTCGCTAGAAGAAGAGCTTGAGGGGATGTTTGGGTCGGACGTTGAGTTCGTTTAGTCCCATTTTTGCCCAATATATTTCTCCACAATCTCCTTGAAGTATTCATCTGAGAATGACATGTGTCTATCATCCACTGAGAGGAACTCAATCTTGTTATCGTCATACAAGGACTTCAACCCAATGAGATCATCCTTGTAAAGAGCTGTGTCTGCAAATTCAACAGTATTTCCCTGAGAGTCCAGGTCGCAGAACCAAGCTGTGCACTTGGGCGTCACCGTATCGTCTCTGTCAAACTGGATCAAAACAAGTTTCTGCAATCTTTGCAAGTTAGACACGTACGTAGCGTTCTTCTTGGGGCGCTCATTGTTCACATCAGCTAACAAACCGGAACTATCGAGGTATTTGTCGTAGTCCTCTGGTCTTCTGAAATACTGCGCGGGAACTATAGACGTCTGCGCTTTATGATTCCAAATGTTTCCAGATCTTAACAACAATTCGTGTCGTCTCTTGCAGAGCCAGTCTCCGTCATCACAGGGAGGCAAGTCCGCAATTCCAGTGTGAGGCGATCCAAAGGTAACGAGTGCATTCACCGGAAGTGCGCATCTCTCAATCGCAGCTCTGGCGAACAGGCCACCTTGCGAGAAGCCCACCATATCGAACCCGGTGGCGAGGGCTGGAATATCTCTGAGCTGATCACAGACAAAGTCGATGTCTTCGTTCAGGTCACTGAACATAGAGAGTCTCTGATCCTTGGAGTTATCTGGGTTCAGGTAGATCGAATATGAATATGACTGTGGTCTCGACTCCCTGACTATGCCCATAACACGTTGCATAGCTGTCGAGTTATAGCTGTCGCCAAAACCGTGCCAGAAAACCACGGCGCTCTCATCCTTGTCCATGGAGGTGATCTTCTTCAGCGCATTGGTATAGGCCAGTGTCTCCACCACCACGCGCTGTATGAGCATCTGATGGTGGTTGTGCTGTGGGGAGAAAAGAGTTTAGCTGTTTTCGGGATTCTAAATTTTTTTTTTTACGGAGCAGATCAGCTGGCGTCGCGGTGCAGCCACTTCTATTGTTGAACCAAAGAGGCCCAAAGACCGGGGTTTTTTGCAGAAAAGAGTCATAAAATCCACACCAGGAGTCGGAAAATGAGAACCACAGAGAACTTTATCGTTCTACCGATGGAGAAACCGACCCAAATCGTCCACAAAAGTAGTACAACGAGGTTCTCCAGGAGCCAGTATGCGAAGGCCACCATATCATCAGTTCTTTTATGAAGAGGACCTAGTCTTCCTTGCCTCTCGGCCAGTTTCCGGGCTTCCAGGGAGAGGGTGGTGTTCACCTCTCCAATGGTTCGGTCAGACAGGAGCAATAATCTGTCCACGCGAGTGCTGAAGTCGTTGGCTAACTCGTCATGTATCTTATCCAACTCTTGCATCCGGCTCTTGAGCTTTGCCTCATAGCTAGGTAACGCCTTTTCTTGCAAGATGGCTATAGACGACTCCAACTCCTCACTGTCGTTGAAGATCCTGTCATAGTTGATGGATCTGCTGTACTGTTCAGTTTTCACCATATGATTATGTTCGCCAAATTCGACAATAGCATTCAGTCGCTTCATCCTATGGAGATACTGATTGGCCCGTTTCCACCCCTCAAATTCAAGATCGGTCGAAGCTGTAGAGCTCTCTTGCGTCGTGTATCCATTTAAACTTAATGCCGAATCAGTGGTTGTCGGTCTCAATAATGGTCTTATTGGCTCCACGCTGAGATCCAACAGACTTGCCCTAGCTGCTGACGGTGTATGGAAATGGCTCATGTCTGCGGAATTTTCTGTAGGTGGTGTTGTTGTTTGGGCCTTTGGCGAGAGTTCTGGAGTCGATTGATGGAGTTTCTTGAAGGGAGACTTGGATCTCTTTCGTATCTTATCCACCAATCTCTGCCTCGTTCCTCTTTCTGATCTCTCCTCGTCGGAAAATTCGTCGTCAGCAAACAAACGATCATGCATATTTGTGATCTCTGGCCTATCATTATGGGTGTCGCTATGAGTATTCTTCTGAGAACTCTTCCTATCAGAGAACCAGAGTTGCCCATCGGGCCCTGTAAGTTCATGCCAATGGCCCGTCCTCCACGTTATCTCATCAGTAAGTTCATCCATGTCGATCTGCCAAACCATCTTGTGCTTGTGCATGCTGAACGCCTGTGATGGCATGGTAACTGTCTTGGCTGCAGAATGAGGAGGCTCATGATGCCGTTTCCGTATTTTCCTGTTGCGTATGATCTGTAGTGGGTTATAGACACCATCAACACCAGCGTACCTCTCATTCAGCAAGCTTTGGAGCTGAAAGACTGAGAAATAATGCATGGTCATCACTGCCTTCACTTTCTCTGCTCTTCGTGAAGCACTCTTTGATATTGTCCGTATGTGAGGTCCTCGTGTAGGCTCTGGCTCAAATTCTATCGCCTCGCTTTGTGCAACTTCTATGCCCCGTGTGCTCATGATGCCCTTGCGAACCTGTAGAAATACCGATGCCAACTGTGCAACCTCCTTCATATGTTCTCTTTGCTCCCGTTCATTCTCCTCACGTACCGTGCTGCCACTGTTCACACTCACGCTTTCCCCTAAGGGGTCGAAGTCGAACCCATCAGGTGCACTTCGACTCTTGTGGGCACCAGGGGAGGAAGAGTTCCGTCTGTAGCTCATCTGTGTGATGCCCCTCCGTCGCTGGTGTTCCACTGTAATCGTGCCAATGTGTCTCCGTGAGGGCAGGTTGCGAGTTAATCGAGGCCCGGAGTAAGTGCCACATCCGCCTGGGCACGAAGCTCCCACATCCGAAGAAAACCGCACGGGCTGCGTAACACGCTGGGGTCAGAATCGAAAAGTGTGCAATGGATGGCCTCTTATCCTCGGTTTGGCCCCGCCAATGTCATACTACCTCGCACTCATAGGAACGACCGACAGCCCCATATACGAGGCAGAGCTTGGGACATATAGACAAGGCGGAGATGGCGTTCCGAAAGTGAGTTTTGAGGTATCGATGCGATGATTGTTTCAACTAACAGACTATCAGTTCTCTGCTGAGATGAAGGAGCTGAACCCTTTCATTGTGCATTCGTCCATAGATATTGTTGAAGATGTCCAGTGGAAGTCGAGCGCACTGTACTTGAAGACCGTTGATGACTTTTATGGGTTCCATATATCAGCATTCGTCACGCCCGGGAACATCAAGTTCTTACTCCTACACGAAACGAAGAATGAGGAAAGTATAAGACAGTTCTTCAACGATGTGAATGATCTATATGTGAAAACGCTTCTCAGTCCATTCTACAAAGTGAACGACCCAATACTGAGTCCGGTGTTTGACCTCAAAGTGAAACAGTTGGCCAAGAAGTACCTATAAACGCACGAAATATAATACAGTCATACCTTTTCATTCTATACATCATCCGTCCAACTTGGCTATGCCTTTCAACAACTGGTCGGTGTCAAGGTCCTTGTTGTGTTCATTAGTGTTGATCTTGTGCAATGTGTCATCGTCCAGTGTGGAATCCAAAGCCTTCGACAACTGACGGGACCTTTGCGAGATGAATCTGTTCCGGACAATGGAGGAGCTCTTCAGCTGATGGATAAATTCGTTGAAGCTGTCCAACGTGAACTCCAAATCCTGTGAAATGTCACTGTAAGTGGACTCTTCCAGTGATGAAATCTCGTCGATCAACGACTTGTCCAGCACTTTTCCAAACTGTTCATCAGTGGCATGTCCATCTAGAGATATTGATGGCAGCTCAATCAATTTTGACATGTTTGTGGTCCACGACTCGCTTGATTTCTTCAAGGTGACCAACCGTAGTTTCAACTGGTCCAAGACCTCTTGGTTCTTCACGTTTCTTTCATTCGGTAGTAGAACTTTCTTTGCCTCTGCTTCCTCCGCCTCTGCCACCCTATTCCACCAGCTGATGTTGATCTTGCCATCGACCAAATCTCGAACAATCTCCTCCTTGATCACTTTTGCAATGTTCAGTGCAGTCAACTCCTTCGACGGCATCTTGTTCTTCTGTTTCACGTGCTTGTTCTTATCCTCATTGGATACTCGACGGGCACACCACGTTAATAGTTGTCGCATCTTATGCGGGTCGGGCAGCGTTGTATCCAAATGCTTGTATAGGTCCACCATGGGCACTTGATCATGTGGCATACCAGTAAACCCATTACCGATTGAAGACACTCTTTTGCCTCTCTTGCCCAATGAAGACCTTCTCACTGCTTCACCATTACGCATCTGTTTGTTTCTTCGTATTATTGGAGTGTCAGAAATGGGGAGTGATACTTGCACCGAAGTTGAATGCTCCTCAAAGGACGGTTGCTTCTTTCTCATTGGTGTCTGACGCTTTGAATCGGGAGTAATGGCCATGTCCTCAGCGTTCAATTTGCGTATGTTCTTCAACTTCGTGATAGGCTCAGTCGCGGTTGCCTTAGGCCCTGAAGCAGCATCCTTCACTCTTCCAGCAGACTTTCCTCGGCTCACTGTCGACGAGCTTCGGCTCAATATATCTTTCAGATTCGTTCTTTTATCCTCCTTGGCCCTCGATGGTGGCTTAGCCTTCTTTGGAGGCATGATCACTTTTTCCCTGTCTGTATGCCACAATGGTTGGAGATGTGGGAGAACAACCAGCCCGAGAGATAAAATCAGATGAATTGGGGATGATCCAGGCCCGGGTGTGTCAGGTGATCCTCTTCACAGATAGCTGACAGTCGATGACAGGCTCCCTTTTCAATGGATCCGTATCGCCGGTGATGATGTTTTGTTTACGGTTTGGCGTTTGTTTTCGTTTTCGCAATTTTTCGTCTTTTCTGTCCGCGAGGTTGACTTTTTGGGGAGAAGAGTTGTGGGGTTTGAGGGTATCAATGGGGGGGTTTGTTGAGCAATTTCCCTACGGGTAGCTGACCTTTGATGGAAGCCTAGCACCAGTGTCTAGTAATTGGGTATCAAATGGCTATCAAATGGGATAATATACTATTTTCAATTTATTAACTGCATTCGAAAGTCCGGACACTAAAAGTGACAGCTCTATTTTATGCAGTAGACAGGCTGAATGAAAAGAATATGTGAATTGTCCTACAAGAGCAGCATAGAAAGCTTCCCTGTTGGAATTATTGGGCCTTCAAATCCACTTCATACACAGTTAGAGTGAAATACTAGTTGCTGACGGTCGCTGCAATCACAGGAATGGTCCGGTCCAACCTTGCAAAGGCAAGCAATCTTGAGCCGAGACAGAGCCAAATCGTTGGCCATGACAGCCAATCTTGTCCTTGATCAGACAGCGCATATTACTACTCTACACCTAGCCGTCAGATGATGGTGGCCGTTGACTTCGCTGCCTTGTTGTGCCGACGTCGGCGCTCGCTAAACAGTCCCCAGCGTTTCCAAGTCTACAGTACGGGCACATGTGCTGGACATAATCATCTAGCCAGTTCAGCCTGATCGGGCTGCAAATCTGGACCCGCCAATTGAGACCGATTAGTGATCACTGAGTCTGCCTCTGTGTTGAAGAACAGCCTCCTCACACGAGTCATTGCCAATTCCCTTGTTCGGCAAAACTTCAAAACCCGAGGCCCTCCGGGATTGGCTGGCGGTGGTAGAGGACACAATCTGATTGATTACTCTTACAAAGTTTTGCATTTGCAGTGACCGATGAGGCGAAATTTTGGATGGTTGGAGAAGTTGTGTTTCTGCTAATACTCGACAAGGCTGAGAAGTGAGGATTAGGTCAATGGCCGTACTTATCCAGAGATGCTCATATTTATTCCGTTGAAACGTTTTGCCCTTGGATCCGGCTTGCAGAAGTGTGGAGAAACAACGATGCCAGAGGCCAGCTAATGGGAAGAGACGTGAGCAGTGTCGACGAGCCTATGAGCATGCCAGATCCCAACTGTCAATCATCGATGATTGTCGATTGGCGATGACAAACACGACAATCTAAAACTTCGTTCATACGCGAGGGGATCTCCAACATCAACCCGGTTATACTCGGAGGTGAGTTGAGTCACACGATTGCCTTGAAAAGTATTTGATTGTCTATTAAAAAGGACACAGAGCCTCCCCAGAATGCACATCCGGGGACATCAATTGAGCATCGAGATATGACCAGAAAGTTCAAACAAGTTGACGTATTCACCCAAACGAAGTACAAGGGTAATCCAGTGGCGGTGCTCTTTGACGGCGAAGGACTGTCAACAGAGGAGATGCAAACCATTGCCAACTGGACAAATCTCTCTGAAACAACATTTGTCCTGCCTCCAACTGTATCAGAAGCAGATTATCTGCTCAGAATCTTCACACCAACGGTGGAATTGCCCTTTGCCGGCCATCCCACCATTGGCAGTGCTCATGCCGTTTTAGAGTCCGGCTTTGCCAAATCGAATAACGGCAGGCTCGTGCAGGAATGTGCCGCAGGTTTGGTTCAACTGACCATCAATGACAATGGGCATGTCAAGTTCCTGCTTCCAAAATACATCCATGTCACTCATACCACTGATGCCCTAAGGGAGGAAATTGCTGACGCTGTCGGCGTGCAACCAAGTGACGTAAAGCTTGTTGTTGGCGTCGATGATGGTCCCGAGTGGCTCACCATTGAATTCACCTCTGGTGAGGCCGTATTCGATATGGTTGCCGACTACCCCAAGGTCAAGAAGATTTGTGATACCACCGGTAATATGGGCATCTGTTGCTTTGGTAAATACGCTAATGGTGAATACGAGCAAAGAAACTTCTTCTTTGAAAATGATGCCGCTGTTGAGGACCCGGTCTGTGGTAGTGGTGCTGGTGCTACCGCTTCTGTCCTTGCAGAGCTCTCAGGGATCGAAGGTGATATCGCCATCAGACAAGGGCGCAAGCTCCAAAGAGATGGGCACATTAAAGTCACCATTGAGAAATCACCAAATAATGGTAACGACTACTCTATCTTTGTCGGTGGACATGCATTGACATGCTTCGATGGCAATTGGTAATTATAATTGACCTTTTCTACCAAACCCAAAACTCATACTCATCCGGTTCTTCTTCTTCTCCTTCTCTTGCGGTTTGTCAACGGTTTTAGAATCACGTCGGCCCCAAAACCCGCTTGAACTGGTTGATTTCTCCGAGGGAGGCGAACTGGATCTTGTTAGGAAAGCATTGCCCTTTCTGGGTGTCTCCTTGAGCGAAGCGGTGGACTTGGATACATCTTTTGATGAGACCGTCGAATGTTGGCTTGAACTTATTGACACTCCATTAGAGATTGCCTTTGTCAATGTCTCGAAGGGAGACACCGAGGGAATCTCTTCGGATTTCCTCGTCCCCTTAGCACTCAAATTGAACTCATTGCTGAAACAATCTGAGGGCACTTTGGTAATTGTGTTTTGAGTGGTGATTTCCTGCGTGATAACAGGCGTGGTCTTTTCTTCAGCCAGATCGGCAAACTCCTCTGGACTAACTTCCTGATAGAACAAGACATATGCAGTGGCAAGATCAGTGCTATCACCAACAAAGCGAAGTACAAAGCTCTCTTCTATCTTTTCCACAGTCTCATCATCAAATAAGAGCCATCCTTCTTCTTGGGTCTTCACAAGGGCAACATAATGACCATGATGTGGCCCTCCACCTATATGGACAACGACGCCATAAAGCTCATAGTGCTTTAATCCTTCCTCTGGTGTTTCTGCTGGGATATCACTCTCCAATCTGAAGTAGAGTGGATATTTGATCTTATGGAACAGCTTCACCATGCGTTTCTGTTCATCACTGTATTCGAATCTCTTGAGATGAAGCGCCAATACACTAGGTAGCTTCTTTATTCCCATCTTCTTCTCAGCCTCTTGCAGTGAATGACAACTATCACAGTAGAATTTGTTTCTCCCCGTGAGCATTTCACTGGCGGAGAATTGCTTCAAGCAGTCTTCGAGGTTGTCAGACTCTCCCAGGTCCAGGGAGAGATCTAAGAAGGTCTCATCTCTACTTGTGACATTCTCACACGTTAAGCATTTCGTTTGGTTGGTGAGATTTCCTTCAAAGAGATTAACAATGGCATTCTTCTTCACATTTAAAATGCCATTTAAGGTATCAATGGTTTCGTTGAGTAGGAAGTTGAGAAATTCATGGGCATCCTGGTGCATTGCAGTTCTGAACAGTTCATTTTCACGCTTTAATGTGTCAATAAAATAGGATGGCGACACCACCCCAAGTTTGGAATAGCTCTCCGTGATGCACTCAAACACATCTTTCAATGCCGTGAACAGCGAGTCCTTATAACCTGTATCATTCAATGCATGGTCCAAGTTTAACACTGGGCCCTTTATTAGGGCATTTTTCTTGCGAGCATCCACTGTGGCATTAGGATCATCAGACTTGCCGATAAGAACGTAGGACTCCTTGAGTCTGATGTTGGGTATCGTTATCACACTAACATGATTTGTGTTCGTTGCTTGTTGAGTCTCAGTCTTCTGTTCTGTATCCAGCGCCTGCTCATCTTCGCTCGGTTTCTTCCGTCCGAAGAAACTGGAAGTTCGTCTCCCTAACGACATTCGGGACTTTGGATCTTCTTTGTCCGTCTCTTGTTGACATGGATGGAGCTCCAGTTGACTTGGGTGTATCTTCGAGCCCGGCATAGTCAATCTGCGTTCCCATATTTTCTCTCTCTGAGGATACTTGAGCAGAACCAACCTGAACTCCGTGGTGTAGTAGAGGCATTGCAGCACGGAATTGCAATAACAGGTGTTCCCGAAATTCTCCATACCAAAGATCTTGAGAGAGCCATCACCATATGGGAGTCCATTGGAAATGTCTTCGCTAGGCACTGACTGCCAGCTCTCTGCCGTATCGCTCTGCTCTGTTCGCTTGGAACATGATGACGAATCTGGCGACACACTCCGACCGTTCTGCACAGCCTGCGCCGCACCAAGCTCTTTATCCTGTATTGGAACAAGCCACTTCTTCAAGGACATTCCACTAGCACTGATTCACTTTAGTGTTGCGTACGTTCTTTCAAACTGTGGTGTTGGCGTGTGCAATGAGTTTCGTTTATTGTTTGGGGCTTGCACCTGCACAGGAGGGGATTTAAGGCGTAACGTAATTGGGCGCGTGAACGAGCTGTACTGCTTATTACCCGCACAAGGGGGAGCCGGAATGAGCTGTAAATTGTCGGGGATTGTTGCTAAGATCAGCCTTGTGGGGTTGAGACGTCAAGACTTGTCTGGAGGCAGTTGTGTAGCCCGGCGTTGATAAGCCGGCTCGAGAATGCCCGTTTCCCTCATCGCCAACAATTTCCTCTCGGGCTCTCACGCAGAAACGGGGGTTGCGAGCGTGTGCAGGCAATTTATTGCCTCTATGACCTTACCGAAAATGTCTACTCAGGAGCCATTTGAAAACTCAATCACATCAGTATACGATGATAGCTGTCATAGGACTCTTTCTTCTTGAAATAGGGGAAACTTGGCCACTTTGAGTATTTTAGATATAGAAAGGTTAATCGATGCGCTGCATCTTGTAAGCATGAGTAACTCTCGGTGGCCAAGTTGGTTTAAGGCGCCAGACTGTAATGTACAAAGTCATCTGGACATCGGGCGTTCGAATCGCCCCCGAGAGATTTTTTTTACCTCAAGACTCAAGAATTAATTGGTTCGGGCAGCATATCCAGCGCGCCATGGTTCACTCTTGTCCGGGGTTCAAATGGCGCCGTAATATTTACATGCTACGTCCGATGCAAAGCTTCTGTCCCGCAACCAGCTGATCTGCGTCATGGTCCAATCTATCATTGCTCCTTCTATCCTTGCCTCTGACTTCGCCAACTTGGGCTGTGAATGCCACAAGGTGCTCAATGCTGGAGCAGACTGGCTTCATATCGATGTGATGGATGGTCATTTTGTCCCAAACATCACCCTTGGTGTCCCAATTGTGGACTCATTGCGCAAAGCCGTCCCTCGTGGTGATGGTGTTTCCAAGCCAAAGGCCTTCTTTGACTGTCATATGATGGTTGCTGAGCCTGAGAAATGGGTTGAAGAGTTCGCCAAAGCTGGAGCTGACCAGTTCACGTTCCACTACGAGGCTACAAAGCACCCGTTGGAACTGGTCAAGTTGATCAAGAGCTTCAACATAAGAGCCGCCTGTGCTGTGAAACCAGGTACTCCAGTCGATGTTCTATTTGAACTTGCCCCATATTTGGACATGGCCTTGGTTATGACAGTTGAGCCAGGTTTCGGAGGCCAAAAGTTTATGCATGACATGATGCCAAAGGTTGAGGCCTTGAGACTGAAGTTTCCTAACTTGGACATTCAAGTCGATGGTGGATTGGGTGTTGCTACTATTCCTTATGCTGCCAAGGCTGGTGCCAACGTTATCGTTGCCGGCACCGCCGTGTTCGCTGCTCCTTCCCCCGAGGAGGTGATCAGAGCCTTGAGAGGTGAGGTCGACAAGGAGCTGAAAGCACAAGGTTTGAACGGCTAAATACAATCTATACAAATGACCGAAATGTAGTTAACAATGCATAAACCGATTAATGTACAACAAATCCCCGAAAACTTAGAAAAATGGGCCACCAAGAGTGGTACCTTCACCATTGGCATCCACAGAAAGACCAGCAGCGGTAGCATCGTCAATGACAGACCACAGAGCGCTCTTAACAGAATTTATCTTTGTCTCTGGCTTGGCCTCAACCTCTTCATCAAGCTCCATCTGGTCTTCGACCTGTGCCTGAACATCAATCATGAGTTGCTCTTGACGCTTTGCGACGTATCGCTTGTTTCTCTCAATCTTCTTGAACCTCTTAGTGGAGAGAGTCTGTGTGGTCATTCTTCCAGCTGGCTTGGAGCCTGTGTAAAGTGCAACAGCGGTACTCTTTGGCATACCTGAGGTGGAACTGGCACTGGAACGAGGTGGTGCCACGAGACCTCTTCTAGTACGATCAGCACGCTTCTTGGAGAGACCAGCACGCTTGCGCGCCTGGTTTATCGTGTCCTTTGGCTTATTGATGGAGTTTCTGGATGGCATTTCACGTGGTGTCACAGTAGCCAGTGCTTGAGCTCATCGCACCAAAAAAATTTGCCAGGCCGCGGACCCGCGGCCAAGAGGCAATTCCGAGGGCGGTGAAATCTGTCGCGAATATTCCCAATAAGGATTTATGCCCGTTCTGGCCTAATAAAACATTTCTCGTGAGCTCCTTGACGCATCTAATCTACGCACTCTGTCATCTGTTGACATACCCACGACCAGATGGTGGACGTGGCGTATTCGGAGCCGTTCGAGAAGCACGAGTTTGCCAGCCGTGATCTTCTGGGTACACGCCCCCTGAGTCGGGTGAAATCGGCGAGCTGTGTGATCGACGTTGGCCGGCTATTCCTCTTTGGTGGCTACGATGAAGATGATAGGCGTGAGTCGATAATTCGAGGGCTAAGATCACCTACTAACGAACCCCAGTTGATGGAAATGTATACATATTGGATACTAAAACCAACACATGGGAGACCTTCCCAAGTATGGTGTATCGCGAGGGCCACTCGGCGCTCTACGTGGGTAACCATGAAGTGATAGTGTACGGTGGATGTGCCTCTGATATGTTCCGCGATGAGCAGTACCATGACTGTGAGCTAATGATATACAACACACTGGAGCATACTTGGGCGCCTGGGATGCAGCTAGAGGATAGAAATCTCCCTCTCATGAATGCGAGATCAAGACATGCAGTGTGTCTATCGAACGATAGAAAGGGGATGTTTGTGTCCGGTGGCGTCCCTAACAGTACGCTTGAGCCCTATGATGAGCTTTACCACTATGCGATTGCCTCCGGTAAATGGACGGGGCCGTATAAGTTTGTCAGGAGGTTTGATCATCGTATAGCACACCAGGGCGACAAGATCTGGGCATTTGGAGGAATGAACAACGATATGGCCCACACACTTGAACTGACCTGGTTTGACTTGGTCTCTGGAACTACGGGTATAACAAAGCTCCAAGGGCCACGCTCAGACGATATGAACCATGAGTTTTTACAAACAGGCAACCCAGATCTTGTTCTGGATGTTGTCGTGCCAACATGGACCTACGCAGGTGTTCAGCCGTCTGTGGGGCTATTCGACCTGAGAAATATGAGATATAACCTGGTTATAGCTCCCAATTTCAAGCCTTTATTGGGATACATGTGGCGTGTGAACTTTATTGTTGGTGATCAGCTGTATCTGATGGGATACCCACTGTCAAGTCGCACGATGGATATCACTAGGGACTACGAACTATCACGCATGTTGTCGGTAGACTTTTCTGCGCTATGTCCCAAGGAGGAAGATAGAGGTGGTCTATCCATTGACTTTGCTAAGCTGCTGAACGAGGACAAGCTGAGCGACTTTACGGTGTATGCCGTGAATAGTGCGGAGAGACCAAGTCTGGACACGCCATTTGAGCAGATGCCCAGATCAGAACCGATACCAGTGCACAAACTTATCCTATACGCAAGATGGCCGTATTTCCGAATGATTGAGAACAGCGGAATGGCTGAATCGAAGTCGGGCACGCTCTTCATTCCAGAACCTGTGGCATGGGTCCGGGCGCTCGTAGAATACCTATACACCAATGAAGTTAGTGACTTGACAGTGGACAACACGACGGGTTTGTTGATCCTCTCAAACGTATATCGTCTTCCAGAGCTACGCGAGAGATGTCTTTCATGGATCCAGTCGTGTGCGTTGACAGCAGAAATAGCCGTAACACTATGGCGGCGATCTAAAACCGCACAAGAACCAGTGCTGGAGCACAATGCCGCAACATACTGCTTGCAAAACTGGGGGAAGTGTGTACAGGCTGAGCATTTTATGGATTTATCCAAGGATGAACTCATTGCATTATGCCAACAGGCACCGGTAACGTCTGCTGTTACCCTTCTGAATAAGGACGTACACAGGACTAAAAATATGGCAAGGAATCGCGTACGAGGGCCAGCGTACGACACCGAATGGCCAGACGATGAAGACCGTGGAGGTACTAACAATTCCATGTGGTGGTAATAAGATAATAATGAATGGCACTGCAGTAAACAACATTTGCTCTTTTAATTAGATACCTCCAGCCTCTCTATACCATCTTACTCCTCTATCCAGTGATATCACAACTAGACCATCGTTGTTGTCGCCGCCAGCACCGCCCCTGATGCCCCTATTGATGAACTTGACACCAACGGCAGCACACAGGCCATCTTCTTCATCAACAATGTCGGCGTCATCGACATCTGTTGGACTCAAGTTCAAGGTAGCCTCTCTTTCCCTTGTGGCAATACTCCATACACGGACTTTGCCATCATAGCCTGCAGTTACTAGAGACTCACCGGTCTCGTTGAAGTCCACCTCGAAAACCCAGTTCTCATGGGCATAGGCGCCAACATTAACCGCTGTAGAATGTGATGGGATGGTGAGTGACCCGACATTCTCTCCATATGTGGTGTCATAAAGCGTAACAGTTCCATAAGAACCCGCATCAGATGCCACGGCAAGAATAGTTCCTAGTGGAGAGAACCGCACGCTTCGAGTAGCAGATGATGATTGCGCAGAGCCCTTTAGCCCAAATCCGCGGAAGGTATACACGGGTTTTGCCGTCTCAATCTGTGTGAGCACGACATCACCGTTCTGGAATCCCGTTGCGAGAAGGTTCTGTTCGGAATTGACGTCGACGCAAGTGGCAAAAGACCTGCTCTGTGACTTCACCTCGCCGTGTACGCTGAAACGGAGGTCTTGACCAAGCGTCACATCCCAGATCTTGGTGGTGCCCGTGGCCAATGTCGCTGCAAAGCGATGGGCCTGGCCACGATGATCCTTGAGCCAGCGCACAGCCCAGAAGGAATCGCCCTTTTCTGCTGAAAGCTTTGTTTCAAGCTGAGTGATCTCGCCTGCGCCGTCTACACGCAAGAAGAACACCTCGCCGCTGAAGCTTACCGTTGCGACGATGGCTACTCTCTGATTATCCACAATGTCCTCAATGGCATCCACGTGGTGCAGTCCAGTCTTGTTGATGAACTTCTCAATGACAAAATCCTTTGCACTGTCCGTTTCAGTGACGATGTTGGCCCAAAACTTGAGATATCCATCGCCCGACGCCGTGATGGTGTATGGTTTAGTGACAGCGACACCGTAGACGTCCGCATTATGGGCCTTACCCGCCGTTGCTGTCGAGATAAACTGCTTTCCCTGCGAATGTTAGTAGTGGACCAGCTTGTAGTGTCATTACACGCACCATTTCGTGGGGTTTGCTGCTGGCTCGTGGCTTCAAGTTGATGATCTTCTGAACAATTTCAGATTTTATTGGGACGAACACCAGGAACCAGGAGAAGGTCCTCACCAAAAAAGCAGAGAGAGAATGGAGGTCAGGGTTTCAATTCCCTATGCATCGACGAGCGATGATGGCACACATACGATATACCATGTTGTGGTGAAAGTGGGAGAACGGTCTCATACCCTTCTCAAACGTTACTCTGCCTTTGCCACGCTCAAGGCGGAGCTAGAGGCTCTCTACTCTGACCAGCTCCCCTACGAGTTCCCTGGGAAGACATACATCCGTAAAAGTGTCAACAACAGTGGAGTGACAGAGCAGCGCCGCATGATACTGGAGAAGTTACTCCAGGATGCGATTAATGACGAGGTGAATATCAAGTGGAGACGCAGTTTACCCTTCCGTGAGTTCCTCAATCTACCACCGGGGACATTCTCGTCCAATGATGTGGCCAAAGAGCGTGTCAATGCCGCCTGGTCACTCAGTGTGAGGCATGACGAGCCGATATTGGACGTGACGACATGGATCGACACCGTGCGCGAGGCGAAACAGAGGCTACAAGACGCGCGTTCAAAAGTGTTTGTTGAGCCTGCAGAGGCCCGGCGGGAGCTCATACTGGCACGCTCACGATTCGAGTCACTCACTAAGGGCCTTGAGTTGGGCGATTCCATTGGCGATGGGGAGCGCAAGCGAAGAACGGAACTGTTGAACTCTCTCAAGCGCGAGCATGGGGATCTGGAATCCCTTCTATCTAACGTTGATGCACCGCAGTCAATGAGTGCCACGAGGAAGCAGCTCTTCAAAGGCCGTGTCATCGGTGAACCTCAGGAAACGTCTCGTACGACCCGCCTGGACAACCAGCAGCTGCTCCAGCTGCAGAAGCAGGATTTCAAGCAGCAGGATGAGCAGCTTGATCAACTAGCTCTCGCAATGCGTCGCCAAAGAGAGCTTGGTATGGCAATCAACGAGGAGCTCCAACTACAGAATGAACTGCTCGATGAGATGGATGCCGAGGTGGATCACGTCGACAGTAAACTGCACTACGCCCAAAAGCGTGCGGGAAAGTTCACGTGATGTAATGAAGAAACTACTAATGACTGAAGGTGAACACTGAACAGTAGACTCGTAAACAGTTAGTGCTATCCCGTGATCTCCGTAATCTGGCTGTCACTTGCTGCCGAGTAGTGAATGGCAGCTCCTCATTTTGGTCCGCATTCTCGCGTCCTCGGAGCGGGAACTCTGAAAATTCCCCCCCATCAACAACACGTAAACGTACTGCATCAACAACGGCCCTCACAGCTGGCTCGGACTACCATGACAGCAGCTGCATCAGGACACTTTGAGACGCTCACTGCAGAGCAGGAGATCAAACTGAAGGAGATATGGGCACACATGCTGAGGTTCTGGGGCACCCCGGTGGCTCAGCCGGCGCTGGCTTCAAGAACCACCACCACCACCTCAGTGATATCTGAGGAGAAGCACAAGAAGAAATTGTTTGGGAGGTTCCGTAAGTCATCAAAGAAGCACGATGATCACGGTCTCTCGAAGACTAGATCCAGAGAATCTATCGAGTCCACTTATACCCATAAGATGATCCATGACTCGCTCAAGGATCTCTCCCCAGATGAGATCTACGCCAACTTCTGGAACATGTTGAGAACCGATACTCCCGACAACTTGCTGCTAAGATTCGCTAGAGCTAGAAAATGGGATAACGATAGAACCATGGCGATGGTTGCCCACACGCTGCATTGGAGACTCAAAGAGAAGAACGTTGATCAACTGTTATGGGAAGGTGACAGACCTGCCTTCGATGACGGTGACGAACCTGGCTTCATCAAGCAGTTTGAACTCTCGAAGGCTTATTTCAGAGGCGTTGATAAGGCTTCGAGACCAATTGTCGTGATTAGACCTAGATTGCATCATGCCAATGAGCAAACAGAGGCAGATTTGGAGAAATATACCCTTCTTGTTATTGAGATCTGCAGACTCGTGTTACAAGAGCCTGTCGATTCTGCTTCTATAATCTTTGACATGTCTGGTTTCTCCATGGCCAATATGGAGTACGCTCCAGTCAAGTTCATGATTGGTGTCTTCGAGGCACACTACCCAGAGTCACTGGGCAGACTGTTCATCCACAAGGCACCATGGATCTTCCCACCTATCTGGAACATTATCAAGAACTGGCTAGACCCTGTTGTTGCGTCCAAGATCCACTTCACGAAGAACCTAAAGGACCTGGAGAAGCACATTGACAACAAGTGGATTCCGAAGGAAATTGAAGGTGGTGATGACTTTGAGCCAAAATGGATTGAACCAAACGCCGAAGACGATAAGTTGATGGAAGACACCGAGAAGAGAGACAAGATCAAGGCTGAGCGTGCCAATTTGGTGGAACAGTTCATCGAGGCCACCGTTCAGTGGATCGAATCCACACCAGAGGAGAACGCCAAATGGAAGGCTGAGAAGCGGGCTCTGGGGATCAAGCTTGCAGAGAACTATGTCAAGCTGGACCCATACATCAGATCCAAGAACAACTTTGACAGAATGGGCTGTGTCGAGATCAGAGCTCCACTGCAGTAATTGAAGGAGCCTTTCCATCTTATACGTAGTGTGTTATATACATGTCGACAAAATACCATTGCTCGTAACCATTGGTTGTTTACATGTGTGGGATTAACAACTGATCTGAAAGGAACCAAAAACCACGTTAGTGCCACGTGGAAATGGACATCACTGGTGTCTTGGAGAGACTGAAGGACGGTATGTGCCTTTCTTATGACACGAAGTTTACTAACAGAAATTTAGCGACGTTGGACGCGAAAGAGGTGGTTGATGAGCTAGTGAACCTCCCGATAAAGACTCATGGATTGTCACCAGGGCAACTCATTGAGCTGATTGGCATCCTGACAGACCCATACTCAAAGCTGAAGGTTGGTGAATGCAATAGGATCATAAGGGACTGCTTGTACTTTAATTATCAAGTACCGGATGAGTGCGTGCTCATGATCTGTGGATGTCTTGGTGTTAAGACATCTCACAGTGGAAAGAGGATTTCATTCCCATTGCAGCGGACGATAACGAGGTGGTTGGTGTCTGTTTACCCATTTGTTAACCCTTCAGTGATTGGCCAAATGTATGGACTTCTATTTCAGCTTTTGAACTATGCATATCTCCGACATGAGGTGGCTCAGATATTATACCTATCAACAAAGAGGCACTACGTCACGACCAGAAGGATCAAGCAGCTCATGAGGCTCATATCCAAGGATTTTAGATCAGAGCCCATTATTGCACTGGCGACTCTCTACAAAGAATACAAACCACATGACCTGCTTGAGACACTGCCCACCGTACAACCAAGGGTGTTCAAGCATCCCGATGAAGAGTATATCGAGGACTTGATGAGGATGCGAGGAGATAAAACGAGTGTGACCACTATTCCCAGATATACTCATGGGCGCATATTGAAACGCCGAAAGATAGGACCACAGGCATCAAGCGGCATGCTTCAACAGAACATTGGCAGTGTCTCAGACCTTGTGGCTCAGATACAGGAAGCCGAAATACCAATGGACTGGTCCATTGTTATAGCTGACAAGATGGCCGTTCTCACATATGTTCTGAGAGGTAGCAGTACAGATAGAGAGGCCCTCAGTGAATGGATCCGGTTGACGCTTGCCTCATTTGATGATCTGAACACAGCTCAGCAAAAGACATTTCTAGAGGGAATGCAGCAATACTCGTCTCTAGTTCTTGAGGCTCCAACTGCATTGGTACAGCATCTTACAAGTAAAGACTTTTTGACGAAGCATAGAGAGTTTGCAGACTGCGCGTGGCACTTCCTCAAATGGTCTACTGATATCGGCGTTCTGGAGCGTACGCTAATCACATACAATGGATTGATGCATGCAGAAAATGCTAGTTGGATCTGTGGTTATCTAGAGTCTATGGCGTTGGTTCTGGAGCTATTTTTTGATGACGGCAAATATGTTCAGAGGTTGTCAACGCTATTCCACAGCATCTTGCGCCCACTGCCTAAGGCATTAAGAAGATTAGGATACACTCGCACCTTGGGATTATCAGTGATTCACTTCATCAAGCTTCTTCAACGGATTCAGCATCCCGAAAGGCTTACTGTGAAGGACGTTGTGCTTCCCCAACCTCTTGTCTACACGCTATTATTCATGGATGATCCGATTATCTTCTCTGAAGTCTGTGGGCACCTTAATTTCTGCAAGAATATCCTCAAGGACACTGAACCATCTGACGAGGCCACAGCCTTGACAAACTTGCATAATTCATACGTCGTGGATGTCTGTAACTTGATCTGGAGAAACAAAGCGTTTGACATTGGTAAAAACTCCACCAGTGCCTTTGGGTTGACATCTTCATTTAGCCAGTCTTTAGGTGCTACTCTACCTATCTTTGACAGACACTCATCTTTCAAATCACTATTTAGTGTTCATCACACACCGGCGTTTGCATCGCTGAGTGCGAACATCGTTCGAAAGCTTGAGGATCAGACCCCAGCTTGTGAAACACGACACGAGGGTCCAATCACAGCTTCATCTGTTGAGGAAATACTCGAAGACGCGGGATCACAATGGCTGAAGCTGGACTTTGAAGGGGTCAGAGTGGAAGTTTTGAAAGAACTAGATAGAATGGGGTACACCGGTCTTTCCGACTTACTCTTCTCGCACTTAAAAAGTCTACTGGGAAAACGGTGAATATATACAGGTCATTCAATCATCTCATATGTACCTATTCAACAACGAAACTGATTGCTCTAGGTTTGCAGATCACCTTCTTGATTGTCTTTCCCTCCAAGAATCTCTTTGCGAACTCGCTGGCAAGTACGCTAGATGTTATCAATGTTTCATCTTCGTTGAAGAACTCCTTGGGAGCCTCGTGCGTGAACCTCATTCTGCCATTGATGAACACATTATAGAGAGTGAATTTGGACTCTTTTGTAGGTTCCAGCTCTGGCCATGGCTGCGAAAAGACAGTGGTCCAAGGCACATTCAGCTCTTTGCACAGTGTTTCCCATGCTTCCTCTGCTGATGCCGGGGTGACTGGTGAGGTTGCAACAACAAGCCTCTTGAACTGTTTGAGGATGATGTTAGGGTTCAGATTGTTCTCAAGAGCTGTACCAATGGCACGCGTAAGCTTCATATAGTCAGAAATGACCGTATTCAAAGACAAAGAGTCACTGAATGACTCTGTTATCGACCGAAGCAGTGTTTCGGTCTCGTTATGAAACTTGATCTCTTCCTCATTGAGCTCCGTGGGTAGGCTTGTGTCTTTTGTCAACTTATCTGGAATCTGTATAGATAGCTGCAATAAGCGGCGAAGCCACCTCTCGATACCAACGATCTTGGACTCATCCCACACAAGCACATCGCTGATTGGTGCCTGGAACAGAATATGCGCTCTCGTAGCATCGGCACCATGCTTTACGATGCACTCAGCAGGGTCAGCACCGTTGTACTTCGACTTGGACATCTTCTCATACGCAATATCCGGTGTCCCTCCAGTTTCAATGATCTTTGGCTCCTGAGTGTTACTTAGATCCAGCTCATCCGGCTTCAGGAACCGTCCATTTTCTGGATTGATATAAGTTTTGCCATGCACCATACCCTGTGTTACCAATTGCTTAAATGGTTCACCGTGTGACTCTGCGCCATCCCAAAGGCCCTTCTTCCACAAGAACTTAGCAATGAATCTTGAATAGAGCAAGTGCAGAATGGCATGTTCAACACCACCAATGTATATATCCACAGGTAGACCATTGGAAGCCTTCTCATATGCAAATGGAGCGGTAGAGTTTTGTGAATCTGTATAACGGAAGTAATACCACGACGAATCCATGAAGGTGTCCATAGTATCAGTGTCCCGCTTAGCAGGTGCCCCACAACTTGGACAGTCCACGTTAACAAATGAATCCAGGGTTGCTAAAGGGTTCCCCTTGCCCACAATTTTAGCATCATCAGGCAGAAGCACCGGAAGGTCCTTATCAGGAACTGGTACATCCCCACAGCCCTCACAATGGATGATCGGGATCGGTGCACCCCAGTACCTCTGTCTGCTTATCAGCCAGTCCCTGATACGGTATTTCACAGTAGCTTTACCAAGCCCCAAACTATCCAAGCGTTGCACGATACGCTGTTTAGCTTCTTTACTCGTAAGCCCAGCAAATTCACCAGCGTTTCTATTCAGGAGACCTTCAGGTAGGAAAGGAGCGTCTGCTGGGTCCAGTTCACCCTTCTTCGGTGAAACCGTCTTGATAACTTTAGCACCTGGCTTGTTCTCTGTCCAGAAGGCAAAGTCCCTCTCATCGTGACCCGGACAGCCCATTACAGCACCACTGCCATATGATCCCAAGACGTATGGCGCCGCAAAGACGGGAACTTCAACCTCTGGACAAATTGGGTTTAGGTAGTGAAGTGATTGGAGCTCATATCCCACCTTAGAGTCCTCTGCAAGATCCTTCGCCATCGATATGAACTTCATCAGCTTTGTATCAGTTACTGCCAATTGCTGAACGATAGGATTATCAACAGCCAAAGCCAGATACTGTACACCCATCAGCGTATCCGGTCTCGTAGTGAACACTGTAATACTGCTGTCACTATCCTTTGAAGGGAATGTCACCTCGGCCCCATGCGACTCTCCGATCCAGTGTCGTTGCATGGTCTTCACTTTTGATGGCCATTTATCAAGCATCTTCAGATCCTTATTGAGCTGAGCAGCAAACTTTGTGATACCAAGGAACCATTGATTAAGCATTTTCTTCTCCACCATGGCACCAGATCTCCATGAGCGTCCCTGGGCATCCACTTGCTCGTTGGCCAGCACCGTTTGGTCCACGGGATCCCAATTGATTTCTGCCTCACTTCTATACGCTAACCCTTCCTCGTGTAACAGGAGAAAGATCTTCTGTGTCCATTTGTAATAATCAGGACTGCATGTCGTTACTTCTCTGTCCCAGTCAAAGTCTGCCAGGATGGTGTTCATCTGTTCTTTCATCTTTTGAATGTTGTGCTTCGTCCATACGCCAGGATTGATGTTTCTCTCCACAGCAGCATTCTCAGCAGGTAAACCGAACGCATCCCATCCCATTGGGTGGATGACACTGGTACCATTAGCTCTGTGATATCTTGCAATCACATCACTGATGGTGTACACCCTCACATGTCCCATATGTAGGTTCCCCGAGGGATATGGAAACATTGACAGGATGAACTTCTTCTTCTTTGACGACAAGTTTTCCTTGGGCATCGGATAAAGTCCATTGCCCGGGGACATCTCTCTCCACCTCTGTGTCCATTTTGCATCGAGTTCATTGAGTTTGACTTCGTCCGGTTCTGCCTTTGCATTTAGGTGCCGTAAAAATCTCCATCTGCATATCTTGTGAGGATTCCTCACTGGTGCAGACGAGAGCATCTGGACTTGGAAGAGTCTGGTGCGGGAATCAAAGAGGGCTGCCTATTATGCCTCCAACGTTTTCAGCTTGAGATTTCCAGGGAGCCTTCGATAATACTGAAACTCGGTACCGCTACTTCGCGCATTCTGCAACTGACTTCAGAATGCGCTTGAATCTTCAACGTTCCATTCAGCCACAGTGCATTTTACCTGTTGAACTCTTCAGTGAATCCATTCACCGACTCCAAATGACCCGCGATTGCAAACCCCTTTGGGTGCTAGGATACGGCTCACTGATCTTTAAACCTCCACCGCATGCTCTCTACGTGATTCCGGGCGTTATTCATGGCTTTGCTCGTCGATTCTGGCAGTCGAGTTCTGATCATCGAGGAACACCAGAGAAGAAGGGTCGGGTAGCTACGCTGGTCCCCTATGAGGATATCATAGCGCACGCAGGGATTAAACAGGACATATTGGAGTTCGACTCTTCACTGACTGCCGATTTCCAAAAGAACGATCTCAGAGTTTGGGCTTGTGCTTATTACATCCCGGCCGAGTACGCAGAAGAAGTCACAGGGTATCTCGATGTAAGGGAACAGGACGGATACACATCGCATGAGATTCCCTTCCTGTTGAACGATCAAACACATCATGAAGATCTGCAATCTGCCATTGATGAGCTACCCTTGGATCCAGAGACAGGTAAGCACATCTTGAGAAGTAAGGTCTACATTGGAACCATCGATAATGGCAGCTTTGTGGGTCCTGAACTCTTACATGATACGGTCAAGATTGTGAGTGAAAGTAGTGGGCCAAGTGGTCAGAACTGGCACTATTTGGAGAGTCTATATCACTCTCTTCTAGATCTCGACAAAACGGGTCATGATGCCTATTTAGAAGCTTTGGTGAGCCAGGTGAAGCTCCTGAAAGCTGGGAATGCGGCTTAACCTGAATTCCGTGTCTCGATGTGACGCGCTTGCACTGGATCTCTTCACTGTGGCCATTGCTGGCCATGTCACCGTGATCTGAAAGGTGCAGGATACTTCAAAACATTTCCCTGGTTAAGAAGTCTGAAGCTGGTTCCCAAGATTGTCCAGTTTCTGTCTATGTGGGGTTACCTTGGCAAGCCCCGGGTTTCCCCGCTTGAGTTACGCTCTCCGTATGGTTGCAGGAACCGTTTCGGGGAATTGGACCCTATACGAGGATCGGAAACATACCCGCATCGAGCGCCTTCGAACTGATAACATGTGACCTAATCGCAGATCAAAAACGTGCTCAGTGAAATCGGGTGGTGGGTTACTAATACTGCTTTCTGCTTTCAGCAGCCTGGCCTCTTTGATTGTAAATATGTCCCTGGTCTCGCCCTGCCAGCTGACTTTGACATGCACCTCTATTCCGTTAGATGACTGTCTACAACGATGACGTTAGTGGAATACTAATTAGACCTTCACTTCTTTGACAACAGACACATGATGATCCACCTCTTCCTCCGTCAGGTCATCAATGTCAAACTCTGGTAGTGTCGCAATATATGCCCTTCTTCTGTTCTGATACCGGTCAAACGCAAGAATGACAAAGAAGTAGAAAAAGAGTAGCACACCCAGAACCAGGCATGCAGTGGCACCTTTAGTGAAGCGCGGAGCCAGGTCTGCGTTGAATAGATAGATAGAGAATGGAATACCTGAAAGCCCAGAAACAAGATTCAGCGAACCGATAACGGCAGCTCTTTTCTGATTATCCTCTTTGCACAATTCATTGCACCATCCAACAATGATTGGAGACACAGCAGATGAGACACCAAGGAACATGAATCCAGTGATAAGAGCAGCTCGGGACACGTCATAGGTTTTCACAATGGCAAGTCCAACGACCCAAATTGACATACACCCCACTGCCACATGAATTCTTCGACCGCCTGTAGCATCGATGATAAAGCCAGTGACAACACCAGAGACAATACCGACACCTGAGATACCAGTCGGAATGTTGTTTCTTTGATAGACGTTGTAACCGAGTGCCTTCAAGATGATTCCCATGTAACCTGAAATGACACTGGTGTATCCCCATAGAACCCATGCGATGACGAACAGATACCAATGATATCCCGTGAAGACACGCTTGAAGGTACTCAGATCCAAAGAGTCCCGCCTCTTTCTACCATTGACTTTGATTCTTTCCCTGCATAGCTCCAAGTCCTCTTCAGACAGGTAGAATTTTGGTCTTGCCGTCTCTGGTGTATCAGGGAAGATCAAGAAGCCGACAATAGCAACGGGGAATGTGATCGCAGCATCGATGATAAAGAGCCATCTCCAACCGGCAAGGCCATTCACGCCGTCCAATGACTTCTGCAATCCTGATTGAATTAAACCAGAGAGAAGGACACCAGCAATACCAGAGGCTGTGAAGATACCGGTCCTCTTGCCAAGTTCTTTCTGGGTGTACCAAGATCCAAGTGTGTAGTGGATAGCAGGCCATGCGGCACCTTCACAAACACCTTGGATGAATCTCAAAGCGGCGATAGAGCCAAAGTTTTGGGATCTGAACACAAGAAGACACATCAGTCCCCACAAGAATTCCAAGACGGGAATTAGTCTAGAAAATCTGACTTTTGTCAGGATGAGGGTGGTGATGGCACCTGACGTGCAGTATCCTGCAGAGAAGAGTTGGGTTAACCAGACATACTGCTCACCAGTGATTGACAGGTCTTCTTTCATTCCAGTAATATATGCAGAGGAAATATTCTGCTGATCCAAGTAGCGCGTGAAATAGGCCAAGCAGACATAGACCATAATGGATAGGTCAAGCTTCAACACAAGCTTTCTCTCACGGCTGGACTGCTCTGGTGGATACCAGAAGAAGAACTTCTCCTTGGGCTTCTTTGGTGGATTCTTCCATGTCCAGAATAAGTCCCAAGACTTGCTGAACGGGATAGTAGGCTGAGCCAAGGCCAGATCATCATGCTTGTCATTCTCGGTGGCAGATTCTTGGCCAATCGGATTTTGGCCTTTTTCCTTCGATCTTGTGAAGAACCCCATCAAAAACGGTGGCTTGGAGCTCGTTCAGCATGGGACCAATGCGGGCCAGGAGTTCTGGTACTTATAGTTGCGCAAGTCAGGGTGTACATCAGGAAGCCGCCTCGACAGGTCAGCAGAAAGCCACATGTGGCTGGACGCTTCAATTCCCCATGAGGGGTTCCTTCGCGTCGGACGCAGATGTGGCTTTGTCGGAGACAGATGTCAAATCGGTACGATGGTGGCCACCGTCATAGACAGTGGGCAAGCCCTGCGAGGCACAAGTTGTGAGCGACTGCTGTAGCGTCAAGGAGGTTAGAACGGCGAGTCAGCGACATAGCAGAAATTCGCCATTTGAGGTCCTTTGTCGTTCATTGAAGCGACGATGAGCCCAAGCACCGACAGGCCCGCACGGATGGATGTCTGTTGACAAAAGAAGGCTAACAGCCTCAATATCAAGAACCGCTGAGCATTGCAGCTGTGTGTGGTGTTCCACATCGCACGGGAATGTGTATAAACGGCCTATGGCCGACGGAGTGCCAAAGCGATCACAAGCGGAGACATTGCCGGAGTCACAGGCAAATTCAGGGCCCACAGCCGCAGATTGCCGCACAACAGAGCGGAAGAGAGGGATTCAACGCATGCTTCTCCAAGCTAATAGAATCCAGGACTGACGTTGAGTCCACCAACGACTCTAATCAGAGAAAGCTTTCGCCCTCGGCTATCCCATTGCCGTTGAGGTGGCCATCGTTTACCCCAGAGCCGTGAAAGTGCGACGTCGGAATTTTGAAGGATTGTCCTTCCCGATTGAGACTCCACGATAAAAGCTCGCAGGGTCCAATAAATCGTCGGAATATTGGATTCTCCTTCCCTTCCCTTTCCTTGCTCCCTGTCAAACCACAGCTTCACTATGATCTCTGAGAGGGCCTCCACTGTGCTGGCCACCATCGGGACAGTGTGCTGGTGTGTCCAACTGATTCCACAGATTTGGTACAATTGGAAGCGTAAGAACTGTGAGGGATTCCCACCTATGATGATGTTTCTATGGGCCTTTTGCAGTGTCCCCTTCTCCATATACTTCATCTCTACAAGAGCAAACTTGGCTGTCCAGGTGCAGCCAGAGTTATTCTTCTTTTTCTGCACAATAGCATGGGCTCAGACCCTGTATTATCCACCTGTGGAGCTGCCCAAGAAGAAGATCTTCGCCATGCTTACAACTTTTGTCCTGCTCGCTGTAGGTTTTGAAGTCGGTTTTATTTACTGGCTAAGACCTCTACATGACAAGGGAATTACATGGCCCACTTTAATCTTTGGTATTCTTGCCTCTGTGTTACTTGCCCTTGGTCTTCTCCCCCCATACTTGGAACTGGCTAAACGTCGTGGTCGTGTTGTGGGTATTCACTTTCTCTTCCTCTTTGTCGACCTCTCTGGTGCCTTTTTATCCATGCTCAGTGTCATTGTGGGTAACATGGACATCATGGGAATCGTTCTGTACTGTATATGTGCCGCATTGGAAGTGGGAATCTTTTTGAGCCATTTTATCTGGTTATGCCGATTTAGATGGTTTGGTCACGGAGAGGCAGATGAAGAAGATAACATGGACATCGAGGCCCTTGAAGAGCCTGACGAGAAGATTTCGCAGACGATTGAACATGGGAGACGGTCAACTGAGTCCCAAGCTGTAATTGATAAACGAAGCATTCAAAGCAACGAATGATCAGAGCTCATGATAATGACCCATGAATAAATATGCATTTCTCTCTATAATAAATACAATATGACGACCATTACATCTGCTCTCTCCATAGGTTGATGTCCTTCTCACTGGGCCAGTCCCAAACATCAGTGCTCATCTCGTCATATGTCTCTGGCGACAAATGCTCAACACCATGCTCTCTGATTCTGTTCCCCATCCGATTAGGAAACGCACCTAGAAGCATCCCCAGAGTCTTGCGATCAGGTACAAATCGTAACATCTCCCAAAGGTCAAATATCTCAGATATCTCATCGTTGAGCTTGAAACGACCACATACGAGGATATACGTTCTCCAGAGCTGTATGGTTGGGATTAAACTAGCGTGATCGGTGGATACGGGGTTCACAAATTTGCGGAACTCATGAACTGCGATTTGTACTGCCGGTACGTCGCCCCATCTAAGTCCCTGTATCGCCAATGCAGGTACCAGCAGCGATAATAGGCACTTGTCGTTGGGGAACCCACCGCAGAACTCCCCAACAAAAGTTCTATAACGGTCAAATGCACCTTGTGGGTCAGACTTTGACTCGCCATAGATCATCTGCCCAACTATAGGCCTTGTGGGGTTGGAAAGAGCTCGAAAGATATATCTGGCACAATGAGAACCACTGGGGAAGTTGGAAATCGGGCCAGAATGTTGATACAACTTCCTTATAAGCACCGAGACTGACTTGTTATCCAGGTTTCTTGACTCATTAATGACTCGTCCCAGTGGCATTCGATCAATCAGAGTAGCTTTGGATGCTATCGAGGACTTCATCTGTGAGGTCATGAGCTCGGCATCGTTCTTAATGGTAATGTCTAGGTCATATGCAAATTGGTAGAAGTCATTCCACAGAGCACCTTCGTCAGACGTTCCAGCCAGTGATTCATTAAGATTTTCTGCAAGGAGCTCGGGTGTTTCACTCAATCTGAGACTGACTCGCTGGTACAATTCATGATCGCCCCTGGTCTTCAAATGCACCGAGCTGAGTTCATAAAACTGTTTTGACCGACTTGGAGAGAGCTTATGAAGGCTTAAGCACATCCCTAAGTACCCTGAAGCCATGACTTTCCCACCATGCTGTCTCATATGATCTAAAAGTATCCTCTGTGAACGGAGAAGCACCAATGAATACTCCTTAGAATTGATCATATGGTGATTATCGGCGATGGCGAGCACCAGTGTGTTCCACTCATGATCCGTCAATTTCTCTTGTGCCACTATCATCCTTGAGAGTTCTTCAAGCTTTTTGACATCATATAGCTTAGTGTGGTGTATCAAGCTTTTCAAAAGATTGAATGATGTATCAGTGCCATTCAACTCTTCATAGAGTTGATAAATAATTCGAAGCTCGAGGTCTGACTTTGGAGATCTTCCAATGATGTCTCTTTTGATGAAGAGAGGAGCAGCTATACCTTCAAGGGACCTATAGGCACCGGTCACGTCAGTGGAGATGACACTAGATACGCAATTGAGCACTGTTGGGTATGTCATTTCTGGGGAATGATAGAGCAGCGCAGCCAGTGCCAGACTGACATCACTGGAGCTGATATCACCCCCACCCGTTTTTGAATCACCGTACATGTACCACGAGATACACTCTTTGGTCTTCTCTTCCAAGTTGGGATCACGACTTTTCATGACGCTCCAAAGCTCAGACAGTGGCATAGGAGACCTTGTGTTGTTCTTTATCTCATTCCTGAGGGCGTCACTCGTATACTTTATGGATCCAGTGATTTTGTCCCGGGGTAAACAGGTGAAGTGAAGTGAATGCAGAAGTAGACAGAACAGACTCTGTGTTCGACCTTTCCTGAGGTTTTTGAACCGTCTTGTTTGTCTCATCTGGTGATCATCAATGACATTGCGCCGGAAGTCATGCAATGTTACCATATTAGCAACGTGTGGGTTCAGGTTATGCACCATGGAGTTCTTCTCGCTATTGATAATCTGGTAGTCCGCGAAGGAGATACCTTCTCGCAGTGTCTTCTGTTGTCGAGACTCCGAGAGCCCCAGGGCCCTGTAATTCCGTCGTACGAGCTGCAGACGCCGAAGAAGTGACAGCATCACCCCTCCGTTCACCAGTTGAAGCCCTCAACGAGTCGTCTTCCTTCCTCCCTGAGTTCGAGTGTTCGGTCGCGGACTCAACCCGCCCCGATACGTTCGCGAATTTGGTCGATGTGTCAAAGCTGGCCTTTGGAATTTGATCTTTGAAATTTGCCACTTCATCTAAACGATCTTGGTGAGAATGGCTGGGCTACCCAGTGAGTATAGTCAGCTGATGCGCCAGGCAGTGCGTGACAACTCATCAGACCGGCCTCTGAAAAGAAGAAGGAAGAAAGGACTAAAAGAGCCCATCAGTGAGCAAAGCAATGACCTTGAAGTTGTGGATCTAACTTCACGAGATGTGACCCCAGAAACACCACAGCAGCCGATCGCTATCCGCCTTGACCTAGATCAGCAGACCCCCGAATTGCCACATGACTCTGAGAAGTCTGTGATAGATGCCATAGATGCCATAGATGCCGAGGATGACGACTTCGACGATGATGACTTCGAAGATGTGGATCTTGAAAACGTCAAACCCAAGTCATCGGCCGTTTTCACTGAGGATGTTGTTGTGGAGTTCGAAAATTCCACGGTAGATCAAAAGACGAAGAGAACGCGCAACGTTATTGATAAGGAAGAGAGACTTTTCAGGAAAACGGTTCACCGCAACTACATTGCTACAATGATGGTCCATGGCTTCGTAAGGAACCAATGGTGTAATGACATTCAGATTCATCAACATCTGAGGAAGCTTATAACCACGAAGATATATGATGAACTTCATCCGTCCAAGTCTAACAAGTTGCCGCAGGTGAGAACGCGAGAGTTCCTCGATGGACTACGGCATCTATTGGAAAAATGGATCAAGTATTACAAGGTAACGTCCAATAAAGGTCTGTTCAAGCATGACTGGTACGACTGGTATAACATCAAGCGCAGTCCCACTCCCTTTGGACGTTTCATGAAGTGCCTCGTGAAAGGTCGGGGCGGCCGAGACATCGGGGCGCAGGGATTCGTTGCTCTTCTGAGAGCTGCTGATGTTCCATCGAGATTGGTGTTCTCTCTACAACCACCTGACTTCACGAATATGCAGATCAAGCATAAAGCCAACGAACCTGGACGAGCTGATGCACCACCCTCGGTCAAGGATAAAGTGATTGCCCTTAGAAAAGGTAAGGCCCCAATGCAGCAGGTTGATATGGCAACGCAGGCTGAGATTGAAATGAAATATCCCGTTTACTGGGCAGAGGCTTGGGATACAGTTTCCAAAGTGTGGTATACCATCGATCCGATAATGTTCAAGACTATTGAGCATGTAAAGAGCAAGAGCAGGCTCGAGCCCCCTTTGAGCCACCCGCATAATAACCTGACATATGTAATTGGCTATGATAGACAGGGTGGCGTTAGAGACATCACTAAGCGCTATGCAGAGCGATACTACGCCAGGACAAGGAAGATGCGGATCACCAAGATTGAGTCTGAAGATATATGGTACAGTGGGTTCATTGAAGCATTATCCGCCAGACCTCCAAACAGAGCTGATGAATACGAACAAGAATTCTTCTCGAAAAAGGCAGAATTCGAAGGGATGCCTGATAATGTACAAGATTTCAAGAATCACCCATTCTACGTGCTTGAACGCGACCTGAGGGCCAACGAGATTCTTTATCCTCGGGAATCATGCGGTACCCTTCGCATCAAGGGTAAAAATGACTCCATCCCAGTCTATAAAAGAAGCTGTGTTGTGAACCTGAGATCACCAAGGGCGTGGTATCAGCTTGGCCGTGTATTGAAACCTGCGCAACAACCATTGAAGGTGAGACAGAAAACCAGTATGCAGATCGCCAGGAACATGTCATTTGCTGACGATGATGAGGATAAGGAGGAAAGGCTGTATGCCGAATACCAAACTGATATTTACATCCCTTCCACTGTGGTGAATGGACTGATTGAGAAGAATGCCTTTGGGAACATTGATATTTTTGTTCCATCAATGGTACCGAAAGGTGCAGTGCTGATTCAAACACCATATGCCGAGGACGCTGCTAAAGCACTGGAGATTGACTATGCACCGGCAGTTGTTGGCTTCAAATTTGATAGAAGGCAAGCAACACCACGTATCGAAGGTGTCGTCATTGGTGAGGAGTTCAAGGATATCCTTCCCGTTATTCAAGAGCAGATCGAAGCTGAAGAACTGGAGAAGCAGAGAATTCAGTTGGAGATAAGAGCATTGAAGGGGTGGAATTTGATGCTTGCTAAATTGAGAATCAAGAGACGTTTAGAAAAGTCTCATGGAAAGCTTGACGACGATCTTGGCGTGGATTCCGATGAGGAATACGACAAATTACAAAAACATTATGATGAGTATATGGACAATGATGAGGACGAAGATGAAGAAAGTGATGCACCGGTCAAGGGGGTGATTGAAGATGGAGGTTTCTTGGCTGAGGATGTCGAAAGGCAAGAGTATCCTGAGGATGAAGAGCATGAACAAGGCAGTTTTGATGCCGATCAGCACCACGAGGGATTTGTGACTGAGAGTATGGGAGCAGAAGACGCAGAAGATGGTGGCTTTTTGCCCGACGAACCCTACCACGAGTTCATTGATGAAGGCAGTGAAGTACAAGCTGGGCTGTCTATTGAGAATGATATAGAATCCGAGGGTCTATCTGTTGACTCTGGTGCTGGATTTGATGCCAATGATATTTCAACTAGCGAGCAGGTAAGGGACTCACTTCCACTTGATTCACGTGACGAATTGGATGATTATGAGGCCTTCATGAATGGCCTTGAGGACGTTGTCTCCGATAGCGAGATGAAGGTGACTGAGACCGTGTACTCGGAACAGGACAAGGATTCACAATCGGACCACTATGCCACTCCTGAGCAAGACTATGCCGATGAAGTTGCTCCTACTGGATTGGAGAATGAGAGTTCCCTGGAGACAGATGATGGCCAGCAAAGTGAGAAACTTGTTCCCACAACCGAGCCGCGGAGAGAACACTCAAAAGAATTGAGCCAAGATGATGAGTTCGAGAGAAAATTCAATGAGCAGCTCGTCCGTGAAGCGTCGGGAGAGCCGCAAGAGTTGCATATTGATGACGACGACTTTGAGTATGATTCCGATTAATGATAATGATTATATTAGATGAGCCACTTCTTAGATTCTCCCTAACCTCCTCTTCTTCTCTTGTACTCTCCTTTTCTCTCTGTCAGCCTCTTCCCTTTCCTCCATCAGCGCCCTCTTTGCCGCCCTGGTCTCTTCTCTAAAGATCTCCTCACCTGTTGCCTCCATGTCTGAAAGATCATCATCGTCGTACGTGTAACGGTTCCGATCACGGCCAAACATCTTCCAGATTTCATCCCGATCAAAGCCCTCATCCCTTGCATTGTCTTCCTTGTCATCAACAACGAAATCATCTGACTCATAGTCATCTTTCTCTTGTTTCTGTGGCTGAAAGTACTCCTCTCTAGACTTACGCTTCGCCGCCAGGCTTGCGGCGAGTTTCGCTGATGGTTTCGCCATTGGCTTTGGTCCAGTTGGTTTGACAACTCTAGCTGTCGGTACACGCTTTTCCGCCACTTTTGCAGCTGTATGTTTGCGAGGTATCATTGCACTCTTCAGCTCTCTCTTTGATTTTGATACATGTATCTGGTCGGAACCCGGTGCGGGTTCTTGTATCCCCAGATTCTTGGTCTTTCTCTCTGCCTCTTTGAGTAGCTCCTGGAAGGTAAGCCTCTTGATTGGTGAAGCTGAAGCTCTCTGTGCCGTTGACTTGGTGACGGCTGGGTCTTTCCTCGTGACTTGTCGTGGTGGTCTTACCGCCTTTGGCTTTGGGGACTGTGTCTTCTTCTTCAATGTCGCCTCCTGCTCCTTCTCCAATCTTCGCTGCTCCTTTAGTCTCTGGACTGCAGGGTCCACTGGAGCAGGACTATAATCCTTTGGTACGGCATTTATGGGCACTTGCTGTTGGCTTTGCTTTGCTCTGGCTTGGATCGACTTATAGGAAGCACCTCTGGGTTGGGGACTCCCGCCTTTGTGTTTAAGCTCGTTTAAAATGGACGTGAAGCTCATTAAGCCTGGAAGACTTGTCCGTTTAGACAGTGGAGTTTGGCATTTTTTTGTACGTGATCGCAAATTCGTGGTCGCCTCCACGTTGGAACGGCACAAAAAAGGCAGAGCGATAAGCATGATCTTCAAGACGTCATGGTATGGCTACAAAGCACCCGATCAGTGTGGACATCTTGAGAGAATCAGTCGGGGGCTTAGTGAATAGCGTCAATCGGTGGGGACTCACCGATGTGCACTGGCCACGTCTCGGGGACCTGGCAGCAGAGTGGCTGAGAGCTACTACAACTAAACAACTCATAGTGTACATTCATGGGACCCTCTAGGTCAGGTGCAAGTTTCAATGGTGTATTTAGACAATCAAGGCACGGATTGGGATGTGGATCTGAGGAGGTTAGTAAGAGGTTCCAAGACCTGACAAGAAATTCACATACCAATTTGATGGCATAACCGACAACACCCATCATAATGAAGCCGACACCTACGGCTCTGATGATCTTGATGTACTCTGCTTTTGTTAATATTTGATGTCGTGGACGCCATGCGCAATTCAAATCTCAAGTCACGAACCCTTCTGGTCTGGCTTGGTACACTTCTGCACGAAAGCAGCACCGTCCTTGAAAAACTCTACTGGGACCTCAGTCAATTTTTCCAATCCTTCAGCAGCCATGTTGTGTGTGAGTGTGTATGTCTGTCGTGGAGTTTGAAGACTGAAATGTATTTGATGCTAGCGTTCAACTAATTCGACGTGTCCGATAATGTAGTGGGTGTTTGGATGTTTACGTAATATTTCACTCTCACTCTCACGTGCACACACCCCAGTCGCACCGGGTAACCTATCATTCCTGTTATTGATGCTGCTTGTAATACTCCACAAACTCGTCAATGAGGCTTGGCCATGCCGCTGTGTCATCATAGGATTCAAGGTTTGGATCCTTGTCCCATTCTTGCAAAAACAAGAAGAACATGTTCCACGTATCCCTACTAATGTCTTTCTTCCATTCGGTATGCAAGAAGTTGAGCCACGTCTCAAGCTTGTCCCCGTAAAGTGGGCCCAGAAGCAGAGTCCAATACTCTGACAATATTTCCAGAGGTAATGACTTCTGTGCGGGTTCCAGTAGGAACGGGAATGTGAACTTGTACACTTTTTTAAGGTATTCCACGTCTGATGAGAGCTTTGAGTCTAGTTGATCCACGTACTGTTTCATGGCCTCCAGGGTGGTTGCACTGGTTGTTAGTACGTCCGTATACACATAGATGTCAATGACTCACTTCACATTCTGCCACTTGGATTGGAAGCTCTTTCTGGTGAAGACCCCTGCAGATGGTGCCTCGAGAAATTCCGCCAGGGCAAGCACAACCCTGTCTTCAGGTTCGTATCCTAGATCCTCCACATACCGTAAGGTTCCATCGATGCCAATCTTGTCCTTGTCTTCCTTGTATTTGTCGAAAATAGCCACTAATGACTGCTGGTCTCTCTTGTTCATGGACGGTGCCTGGTACGCGAGGTACTCGTTGATAGCCACCTCCAGGTCCCACTTGGCAATGGAGAGAAAGTGCTTGGCCACCGTTGAAGTGGACTGGGTAAAGTCCACGAACTGGTCCACAAGCTGCCGCTGCCTTCTGGCATCGATTGACATTCTGAACTTATGATCCGGGTCTGTTTCGCAGTGAATCCGTGCCCTTCTGATGGTTCCGCACACGATTTAAATGTTCGGGTGTTACACCACCACTGTTTACTTCTCTCTTCCTTCATCAACGTCAAGAGCATGCTGGTGCAGGAGTTTCGCACGGTCTTCGCCCTTCCTGGTCTCCCTCAGGACGGTGATGTCGGTGTTGTAAGCCACTGGCTGAGTACACACGGGGGTCAGCCGCCTAGTCGTCGTGGATTGGACGCCATCAGGGCGGTGAGTGAGTCTCATGGCTGGGGCGCCATTTTGAGAAACTACACGGATCATGTCCGCTCAGAGGTTGTCCAGCTTGGACCCATGAGCATTCAGCAGCTAACTAGGCTTAGAGAGTACTTCTTGGCGCCGATGCGTTACATCCATTTGACGCCTCTCGAGTATGCTATGGTTGAGCGCACGGTGAACTCTGTCGTGAAGGACAAGATCACTTCAATCGCGACCCTTACCCGAGAACAGGAGGCGTTTATCTCATCCCTGGGACTGGACACGGTCGAGCTGACGCGGCTAAGATACGAGAGTGAGGTGAGAGCAAAGACACAGACATTTGCTGGTGTATGGGATAGATCCTTCTTGGACCAGATCGCGAACGATGAGTTCTCCATGGTGCAATTATCCTCTCTCAGAATTTCTGAGCTCTTTGACATGGTACTTAACTTCCCTGCCTCCGCGCCTGCGCTTCAGGACCTGAGAACTTGTCTACATCCGTCACAGAGGAATGATCTGGTAAATGCGTTCATGGAAAAGTGTAACAGCGCACTTCTTCACGCAGGTATCAATACCAATGAAATCATTATCTGCTTCATATCAACTATCAAGTCTTTCCTGCTTGTGGATCCAGTGGGTGTGCTGCTAGATACCGCACTCAGACCCATCAAGAGGTACCTCCACAAGAGAGACGATACCATTCCAGTGGTAATCAATGCACTGATCAACTCAGATCCTTCGGATGAACTATGTCAACTTGCAGAGGAGCTTTCACGAGAGCCAGAAAAAACGGTTGATGACCTTACCCTTAGCTGGTCTCCTGCCCCAATTGATGCCCTTCCGGACTTCAGGAAGCAGGATATCATCGAAGCCTTGATCTCTCTGAATGACAAGAGGCTTTTCATTGAAGAGCTGGAACTTGTCATCGCCCAAAGGCTTCTCACTTTGAAGAACTTTGATATCACTGAGATGCTCGCCAAACTTTCACAGCTCAAACTGAGATTTGCTGATAATGAACTAAGTAAATTAGACGTCATGATCAGTGACATCGTACAGAGCGAAGAAGTTGATTCGGTTATTCACCGGAACAACACTGAGATCTCTTCTGATCTGCAGTTCTCCATATTGTCCCACGCCTACTGGCCAGATTTTGAGCAAGAACGATTTAATCCTCCAATCGAGCTGCAACAACAGATCTCACAGTATGAAGAGAGCTACAAGGCTATAAAGACAGGAAGACTAATGAAATGGATCAACTCTGGTGTGGTGGAACTTGAGCTGGAGTTTGGTGCCAAGACTCTTTCACTTAGCGTGGCGCCAGTACATGCTGCAGTGATCGCATGCTTCAGTGGACAGGAGTCCTTAACTCTTGCTGAAGTTATGACCGATGTTGGGATGAGCCTGGAAATTACAAAGAAGGCCATTTCGTTTTGGCAGGAGATTGGCATTATTGCCGAAGATGGTGCTGGCAGGTATCACGTTATAGAGAATCCCGAGTCAAAGGATATCAGCAATCTCACCACTGCAACGGCTAGCAGACAAGTGGACCACTCCTTGGACTACTGCTGGCTCTTCATCAACGGAATGCTCACAAACTTGGGAGGTATGGGCGTTCCTCAAATCCACAAATTCCTGTGTGCCGTGGTGCCCAAGAATAAAGGCTTCACAGCTTCGCTGGATGAATTACAATTGTACTTAACTCGCTGTGTCCACGATGACAAGCTTATTGTCTCTGGAGACAAGTATCAACTAAAGAACTAATGACTAATGAACTTTGCATCTAATCGTAGCCTTAATCGTAAAATTCGTGAATAATGATCAGTTGACCCTTCCCAAAACACGTCCGTACTGTCTCTCCACCTCATGGACAAGCTTCTGTAATCCAACAATAACATACTGATGGGTCAAGCCAGGGAAGCTCTTTCTATGTAGACCAAACCACTCCAGCGGTGGCGTCGCATCACCCAAATCTCTCAGCTGAGGTGCCCCAACGATAGGTGGTGCCAATGGTATGTACTCGTATTCATCACTCAGGTCAACGGCCTTGAGCTTCTCTTCCAAGTTCTCATCGCCGAGGAATGGAGGCGGCTTCTCGGGAAGTTTTACAAGACGTGAAGATAGGGCTCTGGCGTGTACAGTCCACATATCACGGATGAAGTTGATTGAGCCGAGATTCCACCGGATGTCGACTCTTCCGCCGAAGGAACTCTCATATTTGAACTCGATCAAGCGAGTTGCAGGTGGTGCGCGGATCTCCATCTGGCATTCCCATGACGGGAAGATGAAAATTCCACCGCCCTTGGCATCTGTTGCGTGAGTGATGAACTCATGAATTGTCAAGTCAGCAAGTGCTTCTTCAGGCATCACATCCTTCTGTGTTGAAAGGGCCACATTGATGTTCAGCAGCTTTAGCTTCAAATTGCTGACAACCTTCTGATCGAGGAACTGCTGGTCAAAGTGTGCATCTGCACCCCCAAGATCGAAGACCAAAACTTGAGTATCCAGCAAGGATCCAGGATAGATATGCAACAAAAATGTCCCAAATGTCACATCGATTTCTGTTCTCAGCAGTGCAATACTATGAATAATATCGGAGACCTTCTGAGAGCTCACATTCTGAGGTGTGGTCTGCATATCTTCTTTGTAGGACGTCTTGTTATCCAAGCGAATACGTGACAGTGTGTTGTGGATATCCATAACATGGGCAGCGGCAAAAGCAGTGATATAAACCTGGATTGAACCACATTCAGTGATTGCCACCAGTTTATCCCCCAGAATCTTCTTAGAGTCAACCTGATTGAATAGAGAGCCGTGAAGCTCATTAACCTTGCTGATCAAGAACACATTATAATCAAACGCTGCTTTAGTTTCGACCGACTCAAGCCCTGCAGATAGCAAAACAGATGGCATTTCTTGCGAGTCGCCAACAATAGACCACTGGATTGCTGAATTCACACGAATGTTTTTTATATCCAGATGTCCAGATAATCTACCCCGAGACTTCAGTCCAATTTTATCAAGCCCAATCACTAGATCCTGACTTCTCATAGACTTCTTCCTTGAGCTCATCCACGCTCTATCAAGTTCTAGCGAGACGATCCCCAAAGCAGGCCCAAGGTCGACTTCCAAGCCAACATCCAAAATTATAATGTCCATCATCCAAGGCATGGAGCTGGCACCATAAGCCTTTTGGAACTTGAGAACGATATTTTCAGGCTCCTCTTCGTCGAAGATCGCGAGCGATCTCATACTGGCAGTAGATACATTAGTACTCTGCTTTGATGGAGCCCAAAGGTCCATAAACAAGTCAACGTCTTGAAACTGCTTCAGATTCAGGTAAGATTTGACGTGTTCGAGGTTACCAGCAGAGTAAACCTTGAGGCCATCGCCATTAGAAAGAATCAGCGACCACAGTAGCTCATCGACAGCAACTGATGCACTAATCTCCCTCGAGTAGGAATGCTGCATCGATGCTCCCACGTTCTTGATATCCAAGACGCCAGACAATAGCTGTCTAGAATCGTTATCGTTGGTGCTGAGTCGGATATCAATGCTATCAATACCAACCACTGCCTGGACTTTGGCCGATGGCTCGCAGCTCAAAGTTAGCTCTTGCTTTTCAATCTTTAGAGCAAAGCCAAAGTGGAATTTGGCTAGAAACTCATGGATATCAAGGTTGTTGGATACTCCCCTATCAGCCTTCTTCGCATTCTCCTGACTCTCCTTCTGGAAAAGAGAGGAAAGCTCCTTCAATCCTTGGCAGACATCATATACCACCGGTACGCATTCAGAAAACAAGGTGTTGCTCGAAGGAAGTGTGCGTACATCAATATCGACATTGTGTACCTTTGGTCCAACAGTCTTGCTATATGAAGTGGCAATCACAACGGCGGGCGTCTGCAATTTGAATGCAGGGCGAAGAACTTCATCTGAAGGTTCGAATTCATCCCACCGATACAGCTGAACGACACCTCCGGCAAAGTTCATGATACAATTGATGGACGTGAGGTTTTCTGGGAGTTTGTAAGACTCCTGACTCGGAGAAAGAACCGAGTGTACCATGTGATCTCTGATATACTTCTTCATCTTGCTCACTTTCGATAGTGATTTCAAAGTTTGCTCGATCGCGAAGACGGATGATGACATGAACTTTACATCGAGCTCTTCACCGGTCACTCTGATAGTCATCTCCTTGCTCTGAATGTTACCAGTTTCAGCATATGTGATCTGCATGTTGGGGAGGAATGCTCTGTTCGCGCTCAAGCGCTCATCGCTTGAGCTGAAGAAGGAAGATATGTTGGCTCCCTTAGCAATGGAGAAATAGGCGCTGATCAGGGAGAACTTGCCCAATCCATTTTCAGTGATGAAGAACATTTTATCACTTCCAGCAATGATTCCAGGGAATGTATTGGAAGGCCGTTCAAAGATGAGCCCCACGCAGAAGCTATACGACAGCATCTGTACTGATGAGAACATGAAGAAGTTTGAGGTTTTGGTCGTTGCGATGCTGGTATCCTTATTGTCAAAGCAGAACTCAAGCTCATGCAGGATATACTTAACATCCTTGCCTAGCTGTATGATCCTCACAATTGTTGTAGGGTGAAGCATTGCATGGAAATGCGACGACTCAAGCTGGAGACTTTGGGTGTTCGTTTCTTGGTTACTGGTGACTTTGACCTCCAAGTTCACGTTCAAAACGTCAGAGAACTGCAATGGCACAAGCCGCGATTTGATCTTGAGGTTAGTATTGCCAACCTCCAGATCACCATATGGCTTCATATCACCAAGGATGATGTCATTCCAGGTCAGCAGTACCTTCTGCAGCTCAAGCGTGTATTTCGCATCACCAAGCTCCACAGAAATAGACAAGCACAGTCCCGAAACTGTCATTTTTTTGAAGATAAGACTCTCCAGGAGCTTAGTTTCGTCCTGTTTCAATTCATTCTCAACAACTGCGGCTTGCAAACAATCATTTAGTATGATCGCCTCAGCTTCCAGAACCTTAGCAGACTTAAGCACTTGCGCTAGTGACTTCTTCAGATCATTTAGCCTTGATAAGATGTCTGTGACCACAATGTGATTCTGTTCATATTTCCAGTCAAATTCAATGGTCTTGGTGTGCGTATCAAACTTGGCGAACATTTTTGAGCCATGGTGAGTAACAGCCATATAGCTCTTCTTTGATTCATACGTCTTCACATCGAATCTGACAGAAGAAGATACAGCGTCTATGAAAACGAAACCATCTCTGGATATGACTTCAAGAAAGCTATCATCAATGGCTCCAGTTAAGACAAACGGATCGACAACTCCTATACGCCACCCAAATTGCTTGTTCTCCATGGTCAAATGAAAATTTGGGTAAATGGAATTTACTGGCCCTGAGTTCGAGGCTGGTTTGACCAAGGGTGACCAGTCCATGCTCCGGACAAGGGTGATATCACCTGAGAGATTAGAAGCAAACTCCACACAAGATTCCGTACCATGCCCGAGTGTGAGTACCGCGTCATTGGACCCGATATGAATGAGTTTGTGGCCAGATACATACTCACCGACGCTGGTCCCCGTCGCTTTAAGTCCTGTCAATGAGTAGTTCACACAGGTATTGTTATCGGACATGAGATCAACCTCGAAGTACTTCGATCCGAGTACCGCACTGAGATTATTGGAATCATCAGTTGACAGCACCGTGAGCTCTACGTCTGAGCTTGTGATTCCAATGGATGTCTTTGGAAGGGACATCTTGAGGTCAACTTCTTCAAGAAGAATGACCACGTGCGTTTCCTGCCGCTCGATTCTATCTGTTGTAGTCCGAGTAACATCTTGGGGAACTTTGATGAAGAAAAGGGGCAAAAGCTGGTGCGCCAGAAGCCCTAACTGACATTTCAGTGAGGATACTCTCAAGCTGAAGGAGTTGGAGGGAATAGTGATGGCATTTTCTGGGGGAACTAGCTTGCGACCCGAAAACTCAATGAAGTCAGCACAGGCATAGTTTACGACGTTGTCAGGGGAAAGCACCGTCAGAGCGGTGTTCTCGACTGAAAGTTCGAACAGACCAGATTTCAAAGGCGTTGGGCCAAACTCAGCGAACACATACTTGAAGACGACACTGTGAGCAACGTCTGCAAGTTCCCAACTTCTCCACTTAGAGAACACCGAGAGAACATCTCCCAATACAGTAGATGGGGCTTCAATCTCTTGGTTCAGGATCTTCGTCGTACGCTCAGCAAGCCACTCTTTGGGAGCATTATCCAGGATATGGCGAAGACGACAAACAATCTTCCAACTGTCCTTGGATCTGATGTGTTGCTTTGAGAGTCTGAGGATATATGCAGGCCGGGTAATCACAGCTGGGTCGTGCTGGATGTTGTACTTATCCGAAGCCATAGTGATTTGATACATGAACTCAACTCTGGTTCTCAGATACGCATCTATGAGTTTGTGGAAACTGACATGGAAGTCGCTCAACTGTTTTAGCAAAAGGTCACTGTACTGGGCTAGCCAGATACTGGATGCACTATCAATTTCAGTGTTGATGGTCTGAAGAGAGACTGAAACTGTAGCGTCTGAAAGAAGCTTTGACCACATTTCGATGTCCGTCATTTCAATCTTCAGCGGTGTGACTCCTTTCTTAGAGTTCCTTAAAACACATTTCAGGCTTAGCACGTGCAGAGCAATAGTTTCTTCCTTCTGCAGTTCTATGTTTCCCTGAAAGCAGGCGGCAAGAGACGGATTATCAAGCCTGATATCAAAATGCTCCACATCCCCTTTCTCCAACGGGTGGTCGCTCCAAGAGCTCTGTGTGAAAATCATGGACACCCGAGGCGTCACCAGGCGAAGATTATCCCATGTGGCAAGCTGTCCAAACTCCTTGTTTAATGCTTGGAGCACAGCAACTTGAAGATCATCCATACTGTCCTTGAATGAGACCTTCAAAAACGACTCCATGTATAGTAATATAGGCGAGTAAGCTTCAGCACAGGCATGCACAGAGACCTCAGCGATATTGAAGATCAAGTTGGAAGTGTCATAATCCGGATTAGCTTCACGCGCGGGCATGAAGTCTGAGTTTTCATAGTCCTGAGATGGTAGAATTTTACGCCCTGCCATGGTATTTCTTGGTATTTCAGTCCTTGGCTTCTTGCCGTCAGATGATCTAGTAGAGGGTAAGAATTCACTGTCAAAGTCCTGGATGAAATCCACATTGTACTCCACAGAGGGAGAGGGAAGATTGATGTCTTCATCAATGTGATCAAGATTGTCGATCTTAAGATCCTCAAAGATTGCATCCAATGACGCATTGGTCAATGGCGGAGCGACGTCAGGGAGTGTGAAGCTTGGAGTGATTGCACCATATGCCGCATTGTACCGGTTACGATCCTTATCATCAACAAAGAATGCCACCCTATGGAATGGTGCATCATGGACAGCTATGTGGTTGTTCTGGCTTTTTCTCACGTTAGAGTAGTCGAAGTCCTGCGAGAAATTCGTGAACTTCAAGGAAGTACCAATGTCAAGCAGAGTATTCCCTGTTTTGAGGTCAAACAGAAGAGCTCTAATCTCTTCAATGTCTGCAGAAACCTTCTTGATGAATCTCTCGTTGGTGAAGTCGATGAACTGAAAGACCAAATTAATCAACTCAAACTCCAAACGATGCGAAGCGCCGGCATCTGTGATTCCCACAAATATGGACGGGCTATTGAAACAAAGCTGAGTAGTGTCATACACTTCCGGTTCTTCCATGGCGAGATGGTTTTCATAGTTCTTGTAGCCAAAGCCCAACTTTTGGAATGCCTTGACGAACCCGCTCAAAACATCAGTGGAACTGTCGAAGATGATCTCACCCGGTGTTATATCCCACTTACAGTAACATGTTGGCTCAACAGGGGGTAGTCCAAACACTCGGTGACCATGAATACTCAGGGTGTCAATATAGAAGTCATTCTTGCCCGGTGGGATAAACTCTCTGATGTCAAGGAAGCTCGACTGGTCACAATCAGCATGATGATATCCCTTGATTGGGCTAAGTTCAGCCTGCAAGTCCATATAGTAATTAGTGAATCTGATGTCCATATCCAGGGAGTTAAAATGAAGTGACATGTTCGTGTGACAGTCGTAGAGATTATAAGGAATGACGATACAGCTCTTCTCCACACAGAATGAAAAGTGAACATCGGTCTCATTTTCAATCCTCTTGAGCTTCTTGGCACTGAGCTCGTCATCAGGAACGCCCTCTGCGATGTTATTGGTCTCATTCCCCTGATTGATATACTCTTCGAGCGTTCTGAAGGATGTGAAGTCTCCAAAGTAATTTTCCTTGATACTCATGATGTACTTCATGACAAACCCGTAACATAATAAGCAAACATTTTTGCCCGTGCAGGCGATAATGATCGTATCAACAAGGTCCAGGCCAATTTCAGAATAATAGGTGTATGCACCATCCACACAGAATTTCTGAGAACGACCAACCTCCTTTCTCTTGAGAAAGTTGTTCAGAGTATGCCATGGTGGCGTATCCAAGATAACAGAGAAATTTTCAGTCATAATTGAGTAGTCAATCGTGGTACAGCTTCTTACCACTGCGTCCATCGGTACATGAACCGTCACCTTCAATTCTTCGCCCTGAACTGACAGATAGAGGTTATCATTGAAGTCCAGGGGATTGTTCACAATGTTGGCATCGTTAATGTTGAAGTATAGCTTATAATCCAAGACGTTCCACTGCATTTCGTATGTGAAAGGTCTGAATCTCTCATACGGAGTCACAGGTCCAGCTCCAAAATCTGTGAACATGTCTGAGATCAACCCAATATGCTCTCTCAACAAGAACAGTTCCATCTGCTTCGACCTATTAACAAAAGACCATGCTGCCAGCCCATCCCATTTTAACGGATATCCTATCTCTGCAGAGACATTATGTTCTTTACATCGCAGCAGGATATCATGGTTAACACTGGTTCTCACCTCGAGGTCCAATAGGGTGATTTCAAGTCTATTGTCGAAGCCTGCCTTTGGTGCGCTTTGCGCAAGTCTGATACAAGTGGCCGACTTCTCAACAAACTTCAACTCGACCCATCCAAAAGCCCTAAAGGGATCAATCACGTCCTTATTCTTTTCAAAGAAGGCCTCACTTTTGCTGAACTCCCTCAATGGGATTCTGAGAATGAAATCATCCATCACCTCCACGTTCAAATTGAACTCGGTGTACTGTCTGAGACTCCCAGCGAGCAGCTTCTTCTGAGCAACTGCGTCCTTGCAGACAGTTGGGAAGAGCATCTGATGCAATGAGTGCCGCTGACGTTCAGCCCATGGACCGTAATGGACCGTAGCCCGTGAGAGTTGAATGTCAAGTCCAAACTTTGGTGCCTCGCCTCCATTTCCAATGTCATGGCCACTCAATGGATTTGTAGGTTGGGGATCATGTGGGACCAGCCCTGGAACATCATAGTAATAGTGTGACTTGAGCGACTCTGCTGTGAGAAGCGTAGTATATTTGGCGTACTCTTGTTCTGTATGTTGGAGCTCTGAGACTGAACCCGTGTCATCGTCCAAGTACTGCGCCAGACCCTTCCACTGTTGGTAGGACTCGTCATTGTGCTCGTGCGGTGTAGCCAGTTTCCAAAGTTTGATCATCTGTCGAACCAAAACCCATCTCTTTCCAGTAAACCGTGGTTTCTTCTTCCTAGGCGGCAATAAGTTCGCAGGCCCGTCATATGAGAAGTTCGGCTTTAGTGAGATTACCACCTTGTCAAAAGCGTGGTGCAAGCTCATCCTGGCAATATCCAGAGGGTTTGCTGCAGTATGAAGATCAACCAATCCTTCACAGCTCGAATATGAGGCAATAACCACGGCCTGTGTATTCTTATTGCCAGCAACAAGCGCGCCCTTCTCAATACTAAACTGTAAGGGGAAGAACTTTGAGAGGAATGACACTGAGGGTCTCTCTTTCTGATCCATGTCCGTAGAGTCGGTAGGTGAATGGGAGAGGTCTGGGATCTTTTCCCTGTGGCTTGCAGGAAGGTGCTGTGACAACTGCTCCGTGATGTTATCATACGACACTGTTCTGTTGTAGATAAAGAGTTCCACTCCACGAGCGTGTAGCGAGAACCTGCACGGTTGTTTCGAGTTATGGCCAAGATTCACATCACTGTTATCATTCATCGCTTGGTATTCCGTGCGTCGTACTTTCGGTAGCCAGTACCGCCACGTCAATGTCCCTTGCACCACGGACACAGTATGATCCCTGTCAATTATAGTGAAGTTCTTGAAGAAGATCTTACCACCAAGAAAGGAGAACTTGATGCTCTGTATGTCAATCTTGACCTTGTGCTTTCTCCAGAGCGTTCCTTCAAGGCACAATGTTATGATGAATGCCACGATTCTGTTAAGGTGGAACAGCAAAAAGAGCGCTAGCATGAGTGCGAGCGCCCAGTCCACGAAGAAGACCCAACTAAAGTCCTTGGAGCGTGTGATTGCCACTGAGGCAAACTGCGACGACTGGTCCATCTTATTGGTTTAGCCGTTTGGGGGTTGGTGATGATGTTTTAGCCGGCTTAGAAGAGGATCCGCACGCGCTGTTACCGCTCCGCGAAAAAAGTGTGCTTCAATACGGCGGTGATCCCTCTGCTCAGTACGTGGCACTAGCAGAGATATGGCTGAGAATCCACACATCCCAAAGTTCATCAAGGATGCTCCATGGTATGCAGGAGTGGATGAGGAGAAGAAGGCTGGTGACTACTTAGCACATCATAGATCAGGAAATGCGCTAAAGGACAACAGCGAACCTCAGATGGGTCGCGGTTTCCACGATGACTTCACCAAGGAGGAGGAGGAGCTACCCAAGGCCTCGAGGACTAATAGGCGCCTACGAAAGGCCAAATGTACCAACTGTGGGTCCATGGACCACGACAAGAGAGAATGTTTGGAGAAGCCAACGAGGAAGCGGCAAGTCAGTGGTGATCTTGGTGCTGACACTGGTCAGGGTAAACGTATGGATGAGCTTGACTATGCAAGTAAAAGAGATCGGTGGTACGGTTATGACACGGAGGAGTACGATAATTATGTGAAGAAATTTGAAGGTCGGCCCTTGCAGGAGATAGAGCATCGGGAGTTTGACACCGATGAGGAGATCGAACTGAAAGAGCTGGGCCTTTGGGAGGAGGGATTGCAAAAAGATCTCAGCAAAGCCACTGGTGAGAAGATTGTTCGACTTCGTGAAGACAAAGCGGTTTACCTTACGGATGTGAGGAATGAGTCTATCAACTATGATCCCAAGACACGCATGATGGTTGGTGATAGCCACGATGGCACGGAATCCTCGTTTGTGAAGCATCTAAGTGGTGATGCACGTGAGTTCGAGGAGGCCAAGAAATTTGCGTGGGATGGCACAAAGCGTGGGTTGGAGGCAGACAACTTTGCCTCCAACCCTACTGCTGCCGCGCTCAAGCGTAAGGAGCAGACCCAAGCACACACCGCACGCTCTGAGGCGCTGAAGCAGCAGCTTGCGGGGGCATATGGATCACTGGATTCAGCTAGTGACGGCACTGTCAACGGAAAAAGTGATGAGGACGTGGTTCTCTCTGTGTACCCAGAAGATGTTTACGAACATAACCATACAAGCGTATGGGGCAGCTATTACGACGCTGGGCGTTGGGGTTACCGGTGCTGTAAAAGTACTGATCGTAATGACCTCTGCTCATGATGTTAGCTGACGCAGGCTGACTCCGGATAATCAGTTTTTTTTATTTGCGAGGCCCAATATGTACGTTTGTGGCTGCTTCGATGGTCTAAATGCATGTGCCAAAGGCCATACAAATGCCCAGAATTGTAGATCTGGGTGCGGATATTCGATCGGTAAGTAATGTAGCGCGGCTGCAGAGTCTAGTGGATCATGGTGCAGCAGAATTAGCGCGCTGAGCTGGGATGAACTCCGAGAGTTGTGTCGTGTGAGCCATTTGCCTTTTTTCCTTCGTTCATGCGGCGGCCACGTGGGTCTGTCAAGATGCGTGAGGATGGGAAAAAGGACCTGCAGCCATCCCTTGTGAAGGATGATCGTATGAAGAAAAAAATTCACTGGGCGCACATAGAAAAGAGCGGCAGGAGGGGCTTGCCATCTCAGTTTTAACCAACAGGCCGTAGTACCAGGACCACTTCCACGAAACACCAACGGCGTTGGCCGACGGATCTGCAAGCGAAAAAAATTCATGGCATGCAGCTCGGGCAGCTGCTCTTTGCAGCCCTCCTGCCAGCTGTGCATCCGGCGGACCCCCGATTCGCGGCGCACAGGCTGGGGGATGTGCCCCGTCCATGGGCAGGAAATCGCATCTGATCAAAGTATTTATTAGGGCTGGGCTGCTTCCCCAGATAAGCCTGAATACACACACTGGACACATACATGAAGTTCGGAGCACAGCTCAGGAATAAGTCTGTGCCCGAGTGGCGTAGCTACAACATTGACTACAACGACCTCAAGCTCAGAATAAGAGCCACAACCGAGCTCCCATCCAATGAGAAGGCGCTGACGGCACTGTACGCCTCCTTCATCGAGCAGATCGACCACGTGAACATGTTCCTTGGCTCCAAGCTGGGTGAAGTCCAGCGTCGCATGAGCTACGTGGAGAACTGCCTTGAAGCCTACGACGAGGATGGATCCCTCGCTTATGACGTGGAGGCGAACCTGAAACGCCTCAGCTCTGATCTCCAAAAGCTGTCGCGATTCATCGTGGTACAGAAGACGGCCCTGCGCAAGCTGCTCAAGAAGTATACCAAGTACTCCAACGACCATGGTGCACTCAACATGCGCGTGAACAAATACGTGGTGCAAGATCAAGACTCGTTTATCCACGTGGACCTCCATGGGTTTTATCTGGAACTCACTCTACTATATGACCTCGTACGCGAAAAACAGCAAGATCGGACCCAGCAAGAGCGGGCGCAGCAGACAGCGGCCTCTCGCCAACGAAGGGCGAGCCGTGTGGATCCAGTGATGGGCCTCAATGCTAACGAGGTCTTCGACTTTGAGTCCATCCGCAAGGGCAACACCAAGCAGACGTTCCTCGTGCATTACGACAATCTCGTGGAGTTCAAACTGTTCCTCTTGTCAAACTTCTCTCTGGTGGATGAGTCCGTTCAGCATGAGCGCCGTGCCCTCCAACTGCACAGGCAAAAATCCCAGATGTCCTTCAGAGAGCTCATACATCCACGCAACAATTCACAGGACGATCTGAGTAGGAGAGCTCATGATGCACCTAGCAACACCTACACGTCCAACTCAATCTACATCAACAACGCAGACGACCTCACCTATAAAGGGCTTTCAACAACAATCATCCTGGACGACCCAAAGCACTTGCAATCGATCCAGATGAGCACAGACCCGGGAAGTTTAACGATGAATGAACACTATAGGAGTAGAAAACTCCTGATTAGTGCCATCGGTGGCATTCGCAAGTCTGCAAACGTTCTCTTGGAGGATGACGCATTCACCGATGACTTGCTTAAGGCGATCACTACTGAGGAACCGTTTGACACCTTCCAGGCTCGCCATACCACGTTTTTCGCCTCCATGGATTCTTTGAAGAAGATCTCCATTGAATGGCTCTTTTCAAGACATATCAAACCTATCACCAAGGTTCACTGTACGAGAACACGCTTCAAGCCTGTGAATACAGAATCTTCAAAGTTGGAGACTTGGATCACACTGTCGTCCAACATCAAACTGTCTTCCGTGGACTTGAATGTACCATCATGGACAGAGAATAACGAGAAGGAGTTGAAGGATTGTGATTATGCACTTTTTGAAGTTCGCTTCAGCTCTGCTGTGTCTGCAGACAGGCTGCCAGAGGAATTGAGCTCATTGTTGGACTCGCACCTGATCCACAAAGTGGACAGTTCTCTCACAATGCTTACATACCACCTTTACATCACTGGTCAGCTCAAATTTACACCAGTGTGGGCACCACTGTTTGGAGAAAAACCAATGGACATTCGCAAGAACCCACCAAAGGTCCGTCGTACAAAATCGGCAAAGAGCACCGTCGTAAGTGATGTATCCACGAAGCACGGGTCCGTTTCAGGAGACAGTTCACAGTTCAAGTATTGGAACGAGTTTGATAACGGATCTGATACGGAACGTGGTGATGGGTTCTATATCGATGTTGACTCCGATGGCGATACTCTCTTCCCTTCTTCCGGTGTTGAATACCTCTTTAAGATCTCTGAGAAGATGAATGCTTTTCTTCATGACAAGATGCCACTCATGTTTGACAAGGCTTCTGTCCCACTGCTTCACGACAACCATCGATATGGCTCTGTGGAGCAGAGTGATGTGGAGTCTCTGGACGAAGCTGTGTCCCATTCCAAGGCTGCACATGATGTGCTCCTCGTCTTCTTGGCTGTGTCATGTTCATTGATGAGTTTGCTACTCATCTCCGTCTCACTGGGTATCATTGTATCATTGCTGGAATACGATGATGCCCGCGTGGGTCCGCTCGTGGTGGCTACGCTGATTGTGGCAATGCTAGTGAGTCTCTTCTTTTCTGTTGTATCCTTATGCTTCCTGATGATGAGCGATGCGGAGAACAGAAAGACATGGCAGACTGGCTTTGTCTGGACTGTTTTTTTCACCGCTACGGTGATGATCATGTATGGGATGGTTGAAGCATTTTATATTTAATGACGTTACGAAACTTTTAAACATGATCTTAATCTGTAACATTACACTTGGAATCCGAACCGCTTCTGGACCCATTGTGGCCCATGCTCGTCATAGTCGGCACGGGACACCCTCGCTTCCCTATATTTTTCATTTTGGCTAAACACCTGAGCGCATTGCCATCCGTATGTGCTCGGATTTTCTGGTTTGGCAATTCTAACTTCCCATTCAACAGGCAGCACGATCTTCAACTCCGCAAGAAGACGCTTCTCAAAGTTCTCCAGGTTGAAATTTCCACCAATTAGGGCGATGTTTGACGCGAGCAATGGCCGTATAAGCTCTGGCACAGAGTAAATAGAATCGATGATCGTCTCGACGATTCCAGGTTTGTTCATGACATCAACGATTTCTGGATGGAATATTGTCTCAGGGACACTAAATCTCTCGTCATATAATTTCAGAATCTGTTGATCTTGTGGCTTGTACTTTGCCCTTAATTCAGGAGTCAGGACATACCCATGTGTAGTCGTGTTGAAATCTGGCAGCACATATTCAATGACATTATCCTTTGCACGTGTCTTCATCTTTCGCAAACTCTCATTATAATCCATAGTCACATAACACGAGTTTTCTTTAATGTTGTTCACCAGAATCGTCTCGTCTGTCACATTGTAATGTCTGAAGGACACCTTCTCTCTCATCACACCGGAGAGGAAGCGGCCTCCAATTTCAAGCTTCCTTACTCCTTGCCAGAATATCATGCCTTTAACAATGGGTATCACCCAGGTTGCATTGAACCCGGAGTCTATCACAAGTTGATAATCTGCGAAGTCTTTGAGCCCACTTATGTCATTCTCAAGTTTTGGTTCATACAATGATTCAGTTTCCTTGAAATACCATGGTACAAAGGATCCGGTGGGAGCCTTGTAGAGGGACTGGAAGCCGAACTCTTCAAATATAATTTGGTCAGAGTTTTGTGAAAGAGCTGGGAGCATGAATGGCGTTTCACTCATGATCAAGTCGTGATCTGTCGGGTCGACATTCAGCTTGAAGTCCTCACAATTGAAACAGTAGTCCCACAGCAGCTTTTCTGTTTCCCAGCTAGTGAGTTGTCCTTTCTCAATAGGACGTTTGAATATTACCCCGGAGATGTCGTTTACTGTGTTGATCTGGTTTCCTATAAGTAAACGCTTGTCCTTCGTCCTGGAGATGGAGTTCTGCACACGTGTAAGTGAGTCAATATCGGTCTCTGAGGTTCCCACTTTGATCTCGTAAGAACCATTATCTATAATGAGGGTCTTAAACATCGTCATCTGGGTATCTGGGGCCTGTAAACACACCTTCAGCTGCTCAAATATCTCGCAGACGTTCAGAGCTGATCTGAGAAAGTGTTGCGAGCCCCGGTCTGTGATCCGGGTAACAAGGTCCCGGAAATCTCCCTCGGATTTCATACTTTTGTTTTGATTTCAGACGCGTCCTCCATGATCTAAACAATCAATTCACCACCGCCTGTCCCCTTTGCGCAGAGGCCACCATGAGCTCGCCACTGGCAAAGAGACGACACATTCGCGCTGTCATCTCTGATGATGAAGATGAGCCCGTGATGAGCGTTCCACAACTAGACAAGGAGAACGAGACCTCATCGCCTCCTAAGCGACCAAAAAGCCCAGTGAAGGACAGACGCGCATCGCTGACTCCAATTGATCCCAACACAAACTTGAAGCTGGACGCTGTGAACTTGGCACCTCCTTCACAGCAGCCCTCGTCTCAGATGTCGCCGAAAGCCAAGCCATCTTTCAATGGACCAGACATCATTCAGTTGTCGCCTACAAAGTCATCCAAGATCGCTTCGTTCAACAACTTTTACTCACAGGACAAAGAGCGTGAGATCATAACTAGACTGGTTATTGATCGCCTTGTCCTTCATGACTTTAAGTCATATGCAGGTTCACAGACCATTGGACCGTTCCATTCATCTTTCTCTGCGGTGGTTGGACCTAACGGTTCCGGTAAATCTAACGTGATTGATGCAATGCTCTTCGTATTTGGCTTCAGAGCAACCAAGATGCGCCAAAGTAAGCTCTCAGAGCTTATCCATAACTCTGAAGCAGCTCCAAACCTCGAATCATGTTCTGTCGATGTCCACTTCGTCAATGTTACTGATAACATTGACGATACGACCAGTCTCGTCCCAGGAAGTGGCTTGGTTGTTTCTAGAAAGGCGTATAAAAATAACGGCTCTGACTATTTCATCAACAACAAGAGAAGCAGCTATAGTGAAGTCACAACGATGCTGAAGGACAAGGGCATTGATCTAGACCACAAGAGATTCCTGATCTTGCAAGGTGAAGTTGAGAGTATTGCTCAAATGAAACCAAAGGCCGAGAAAGAGAACGATGATGGGCTGCTGGAATATCTAGAAGATATCATCGGAACATCAAACTACAAATCCACAATTGAGGAGAGATATAAAAGGATCGAGGATTTGAACGAAGTCTGTCAAGAAAAAGAGAATAGATTCAGCCTAGTGGAAAAGGATAAGGAATCTCTTGAATCAAAAAAGCAAGAAGCTTTGGACTTCATATCCAAAGAGAAGGAGCTTGTTGGGAATCAATCCATTTTATTTCAGTACAAGTTACACGCCTCTACACAATCCATGGAGTCTAACAAGGGCTTGCTCTGCGCTCTGCAGGTAAAGCTGACAACCGAACAGACTGAGTCCTCGGAGTTTGAAAAAGAGATCAAAGTGCTGGAGACAGACTACAAGGCTATTATCAAATCGATCGCCTTAATCGGTGAAGAAATCAAAAAACTTGAAGACTCCCAGAGAAAGAGTGACCGTGAGAAGGTTGCGGTGGAAGAGAAGAAGAAGAGTTTGGAGAACAAGCGCAAAAAGGCTGAAAAGCTGCTCATCGCGGCTGTCAGTGCGCTCAAAGAGGCCACCAACAGGCACAGCAACTTGTCTACCGAGAATGAGCAGTTCAATACCGATCTCGAAGGCTTGAAACGGTCTCTTCTCGAAGAAAAGTCAATACTGGATGGAATTCGTTTGGAGCTGACTGATAAGACTAAGATTTTCAATGAAGAGATTGAAGTTTACGAGAAGAAGCTTGAGCCATGGAGTGAAAAACTGGAGCAAAAGAAATCTGAGATCACCATCGCTGAGAGTCGAGTACAAATGTTGAGAGAGCAGAGATCCAGCTTGGATGATGAGATTTTTCAAATCAAGGAGAGGCTCAAATCCATCGTTCAAGATGGTAAGGATAATGAAAAGCAGCTAAGCATACTAAAGAAAGAGAAGGCACACAACGCTTCACAGATTACGTTGGGTGATGAAGAATGTGAACATGCCTCTGTTAAGTTGAAGGAGATGGAGAACTCGGTGTCTAGTCATCGTCAGAAAACATTGGAGGCACGTGGGTCTTTATCCACCATTCAGAACAAGAGCAAGGTGCTGTCTGGTTTGATGAGACTTCAAGAGTCAGGTCGTATTCAGGGCTTTTATGGAAGGCTGGGTGACTTGGGTTATATTGATGACAAGTATGATGTTGCCATATCCACTGCATGTGGACAGTTGGATGATATGGTTGTTGAAACCGTGGAGACTGGCCAGCAGTGCATCGAGTATCTGAGGAAAAACAACCTGGGTTATTCTCGCTTCATATTGTTGACCAAGTTGAGAAAGTTCAATCTCGATAAGATCCAGACCCCAAGGAACGTACCGAGACTATTCGATCTCGTGACGCCCCAGGATCCCAAGTTCGCGCCTGCGTTCTATTCTGTTCTTCAAGACACGCTCGTTGCTTCGAACCTGCGGGAAGCTAATCAAGTGGCTTATGGAGCAAAAAGATTCAGAGTTGTCACACTTGACGGCAAGCTTATTGATAAGTCTGGTACTCTTTCTGGTGGTGGTAATGTGGTGAACAGGGGCGGAATGAAGTCCACGTCCCAAGTTGGGTCCGTTTCTGAGACTGAAGTGCTTCAATTAGAAAAACAGCTTGCGGAGAAGGAACAGAGGTATGAAGTCGCCCAGAAAACCCTGTATGAAATGATTGACGCCTTGAAGCAGCTAAAGGACAGGCAGCCTGAAATCGATACTGAAGTGTCGAAGATCACTTTCCAGGTGGAGTCCTTGACCAATGAGATGCAGAACTGTCAAAGTCAGCTTAACGAGTCCGTGAAGAACAAAGAGGCAATGGATGCCAATAATATTGCTATTCTCGATGCTGAGACTATTGTGAATTCTCTTACCGCTGAATATGATAACTTGAAAGATGCCTCTAAAGAGCTGCATGACAAAATCAACGAACTCCAGGAAAAGATCATGAACATTGGAGGGGTGAAGCTGCGAATGCAGAATTCCAAAGTTGACAGCGTAAATCAACAGATCGAAATCGCATCACAAAAGATGAACAACAACAGAGTGAGCATTAAGAAGCTTGATAACGAGCTGAAGAGATACACCAAGTCCAAGCTCGAGAAGGAAGGAGAGATTGAAGGCTATACAGCTGAGCTCACCAAGATTGATGATGCTTTTCAAGAAAAGATTCTGTTCTTCGAAAAGATTGAGGATGAGTTGAAGAAGCTTGTTGATAGCCAAGACGATATGAATATTAAAGCTGAGAGCATGAAGGAGTCGTTGGATGAGAAACAGAGCAATGTTAATCTGCTCAGATCTGCACAGATAGAGATTGAGAACAAGATCGAGAGACACCAAGGTCTTATCAAACAGGAGCAGAGGAGGCTTGATGAATACAAGGCAATCTTGAAGGGCCTTGAGTTCAGAGACGTGTCACATCTTGTTGGGTTCCTTCCTGAAGAAGAGAAGGCGAAGTATGCTGCACCGGCTTTCTCAGAGCTCACTCCAGATGAGATTCAGTCGCTCGATATTGACGAAGTCGATCACAATGTACGGGATCTTGATGATTACATCTCAAAGGCCAAGGTTGACATTGACATTCTTGAAGAGTATGGCCGCCGTGCTGCAGAGTACCAATCCAGAAAGACTGACTTGAACGATGCTGTGCAGGAGAGAGACGAAATCAAAAAGTCTGCTGAGGATCTCAAGAAGAAGAGATTGGACGACTTTATGGAGGGATTCAACATCATATCTGCTACCCTGAAGGAGATGTACCAGATGATCACTATGGGCGGTAATGCTGAGCTGGAGCTGGTGGACAGTTTGGATCCGTTCAGCGAAGGTATTCTGTTCAGTGTGATGCCACCAAAGAAGTCATGGAAGAACATCTCGAACTTGTCTGGTGGTGAAAAAACGTTGAGTTCTTTAGCCCTGGTGTTTGCACTGCACAGATACAAGCCGACGCCACTGTACGTCATGGATGAGATTGATGCGGCGCTGGACTTCAGAAATGTCTCCATCGTGGCGAACTATATCAAGGAGCGTACCAAGAACGCCCAGTTTATCGTGATCTCTTTGAGAAACAATATGTTTGAGCTGGCACAACAGCTGGTTGGTATTTATAAGGTGAGCAACATGACACGGAGCATCACACTTCAGAACCGCGATATGTTGCACGAGGAGCCACAAGCCGGTGAGGCTTAATGTATGAGACAGAAGTTACGAGCTTGAATGGTAGTCTGTAGATCTTGTTTTTAGTGCGTGAGCTGTGCTGCTCGCACCGGGTCATCGCGGCCTGAAATTTTTTCTAGCGGCCGCGTACAAGTTGATCGAGTCGAAGGTGCCAACAGAAGCGCAGATAAACACATCCCATGGGCAACGTTCAGACATCCAGCTTCGTTAAGAAGCTTGCAGCAAATGGTATGCGATCTAAGGCAACTTCATTTTTTTCAAACAGACGACTAACAATCAGACCGTCCAACAAGAGTAGCAGCGCTCGAATCGTTGAAGAAGTTCCTCATACATCCTCGTGATCTCCCACTACTGGAGTTCGAGAAGCTCTGGAAGGGTCTTTTCTACTCTATGTGGTTCAGTGATCGTCCGCGTCCGCAGCAGCGTCTTGCGAATGATCTTGGACAGCTTTTCCTTATTGTGCCAAAGCCTAACTATCACAACTTCTGCCTCGCCTTTTGGGTGGTGATGGCGAGAGAATGGGTTGGTATCGACCACCATAGACTGGACAAGTTCCTTCTTCTTGTGAGAAGGGTGCTTTTCAACCAGCTGAAAAGAATCAAGGAGAGCGACTACGACCGCGATCTCGTTGCGGCGTATCTGAGTGCATTGAAGGCCTCACCACTTAGCGGAGACAAAAAGGTTCCAACTGGAATCCCATATCACCTGGTTGACATATACGTTGATGAAGTTGAGAAAGTGATGTTCGAGGACATTGAAGAGGATGAAGATGATGAGGAAGCTGAGGAGAAGCAGAAGATAGTGGACTCTACTCCATTGACAGAGCTCATAGAGCCATTCGTCATCTTGAGCAAAGAAGCGATGCTCAAGACTTTGAGAGAGAAGATCAAAGAAGATGTTTTGCATGATGAGAGAATCCAGACGTGGGGTGCTGTCGTGAAAGAGGAGGTCGAGGAGAACGATGAGGATGATGAGGACCAGGAAGAAGGTCATGAAGAAGATGACAGTGAGGATGAGTGGAGGGGGTTTGACTAGATGAGTTGGTGCTAAAGAAATATGAGATAATATCGATTTCTTGCCAGTAGATATTAGCAATTTCAGGCTATTAGCCCTAACTATAGCCTCGTGGGCCATTTTGCCATTGCTGTTGTTGGTAACTTTGTGAGTACCCTTGTTGCTGATTTGGCGGTTGGTCTTGACTGGCCCACTGACCTTGACCTTGACATTGATACTGACATTGAGCTGACCAATGCTGTTGGCCTTGTTGGTAGTTAGGTCCCTGGGGTTGCCCTTGATATCTTTGGTGCCCCTGTTGATAACTCTGTTGGGGACCCTGTTGATAACCTTGTTGATTGGCGTAGCCCTGTGGTGGTGCCTCTCTGTAGCCACCATGCGGTGGACCTTGCGAACCAGGTGGGCCTCTATATCCTGCCTGTTGTTGTTCTTGTGGTGGTGCATTTCTGAGTGGATGACCCCAGGGCTCTCGCTGGGGTTGGTATTGACCCGGCAAGGCTCTCGGTGACACGTTCTGAGGACCGCGCATACCAGATCTTGGAGGCTGTGACAGTTCCTGTGAAGCATGGAAAGGTTGTAGTGGCCCATAGAAGCCCCCTGTCCCTGGTCTTTGCAGTCCCGGTGGTCCCTGCTGCGGATGCCATTGGTATTGACCAGGAGATGATCGGTTCTGTGGCATCTCCTTTGGCGTTGGTGGGGTCCCAAGTCCAGTTTGTCCTTGGTATCCCAGACTCTGGGGCCTTGACAAGCTTGGAGATCTTTGAGGCAGTGATTGATCACGCTGCACTCCTGGAGTACCGTTTTGAGCTCGCGATGTGTTATGCTGGACCTGTCCTGCTCCCACCGTGCCTATCTGACCATGTGCTGGGCCATGCGTGCCTCCAGTTGCTGTGACAGGTATGGCTCCAGCAGAGTCACCAGCTGGAGCGCTAGTAGCAGACCCAGTTGGCCTCGGTTGTTGATATGGCGAAACTGCCTTCCGTCGGCCTTCAAATCCAGGAGGGACCCTTACTCCTCGGTCTTGAGCTCCCGCTTCCACTCTCGCTCCCGCTGGAGCTTGGGTCCCTGGTTCAACCCTAGTATTTGAGGGCACCTTACCCCCAGGTGGAACCTTCACCCCTGCAACATTAACACCAGCTGGAACTTGAGCTCCCGTTGTGTTCTCACCCAGCAGAGCTGTGCCTGGCGGGATACGCTTTCCGGTATCAGCTGAAGGTAGAGTGCCAGGTGGGCCCTGTATATGTGATGGCCCTGGTGGAACATCTGGTTGTGCACTGGGGCCTGTTGGCACCTTCATAGAACGGCGCTCGGGTAAGGCAAGTGATGCGCTCATTGGCATGGCACCAGGAGGAACTCTTATAGGTTTAGTCTCCGTTTCCTCTTCTGTAATACCCTCCACGGTGGTCTTGATCAGACTGAATGGGGATTTTGATGTATTTGCAAACCTTGTGATGACCTTACTTTCAATTCCGTTCGCTTTGTTCTTCACGTTCACCTTTTCAACGAGCACTCTGAATAAGACACAGTGAATTGGAGTTGAGAATTCCACATATGCATTCCCTCTAGACTTCCCGTTACTCTGTTGGATATCAAAAGTCACTCTTTTGATGTTCTCCAGCATGTTCCGCGCCTTCTCACTGAACTTTGTCTGAATGTAAGCAGCGCTGGCTCTCATCGCATTTCGCTTCCCATGGAACCCCAGCTTTCTATAGGCCTCCACTGCGGTCTCAGCTGGTGGTCTTGCGCCAAGGTCATTGTCGGCGATCCAGGCCCTGATCGTGTCTTCGGTAACCTCGGGGCCTAAATTCAAAATATAGACAGCTCTAGATGCTCCCTGGCTGAAGTTCAAGACCTTCGATGGTAGTGGTGGCTTACTTTGGAACGGCACAATTGTGTTGGCTTCGCCAATTGTAGAGAAGGTCCTCATGGCAAATTCGCCAAAATTCCGCCCACCTCTAGCACCACCGCATCCTGCTGAAGCCCCGCGGCTTCCAAGACTGCCACTAAGACCACCACGGCCACCAATAATACCAGCATCAGCCCCTCGAGGGCCACCACAAGGGCCACCACGAGCACAACCCCTGCTGCGATCGCTGAACCCTCCTCTACCTCCCCTTCTTCCTCTAGGAGAATTGAACTCGCCACGATCTCTTGCTCCGCCGCGACCACCTCGTTCAGGGCTCGCGAATCCAGACATCGGACTCGCTCCCGGTAGTCTGTCGAATGAACCCAAACGTTTATTTGGGCCATTCATGTCATCGTCACGAGGCCGCTTTGTTGAAAGACTTGGTTGAGCTTCTGGCGAAGGCGGCGGTGGTGATCGACTGCATGCCGCAGGGCTGGCGCCAGCACCGGCGCCAAATACTCGGGCATTCTCGAGCGGAGCGTAGTTCGTTCCAATAATCATGATCTCCTGACCGGAATCTGTTGTGAGCGGCACAGCATCGCCCCGGTCCTTGTTCCTCCCTCTATGGCCTGCCTTAGCACCGCCTCTTGACCCCTCTCCGGATCCACCTCCTCTGAACCCACCGCCTCGGCTTCCGCCTCTAGTACTGTAAATATGCCACAGGGCTGATGATTTGGCGTTAGTGTACAGGATCTCCTTTGTCCATGATCGTCTGAGGTATGATACAGGGCATCAGTCTTCAATGACAGTAGGGTTAAGTGGAGCAAACACTGTCTATCAGGCTGTTCTCTGCGCTGAGAACCAGAGCCCTTGCCTGCTCTTCTAGTAGATATATCAAGGTTGAAGATTGAGTTGGCCTTGGTGGGGCTGATCCAGTGGGGTCGCGGAATGTGCTGCTTACCCGGCCTTTGGCGCGCGTCCACTGAAAATCAACAATTCCGCTCTCCACTTAAGTAAAGTGCAATCCTCTCACCACAGCGTCAGACTTCTTAGTCCGTTTGATACGCCCCGGTCGCTACTCTTTCTTGATCTTTTGAGACCAAGCAAGTACCACTGCCTATTTTTTAACAGCGTTAAAAACCGTTTTTACATACTGTTGGGCATGAACAATCAAGGGAACCAAGGGACTCAGGGTCAGCCGCGGAACCTTGGGATCCAGCAGGCACAGATCCAGCAACTGGCCAGACAATGCAACCTCGAGATTCAAGAGGCTCGCAAACTTGGTATTGAGTCTGCAGAGGGCCAGGAACACTTGAAAAAGGCCCAGAGGATCAAGGCTATTCTGATGCAATACCAGCAGCAACAACAACAAAAGCAAGCCCAGCAACAGCAACAGTCGCCTTCTCTTCCACAGGGACAGTCTCAGGCACCGGCATCCTCCCCACAGATGCTCCAATCGCCACAGCTCCAACAACAATCGCCCCAAGTCAACCCGATTCAACAACAGAGAAGCTTTTCACAAAATGGAGTACCCCAGCAGGGCGCGCAGATGCAAAACACTGGTCTCATGAACATCAGAGGTGCGACAGGGTCACCGAGTCCCATGGCTCAAGCAACGACGGCCGCTTCCAGTGATTCATCCAATGGTCAGCTTAGGAACCCATACCAGCAATTGCAGCAAATTAAGCAGGTCCTTGCAAACTTCTCCAAGAAGCTAAAAGATATTGAACTCCAGAAGACTAAGGGAGATTTGGCCGCTGACGAATTGCAGACTCTCTTGCAGCAGGAAAGTCAGCTCAAAGAGCGCTTCAACACTTATAAAAATGTTGCCGTTACTATCACTCAGCAGCTTCAAAAACAGCAGCAGCAGCAGATTGTTCCGGGTCAGGCTAGAGCTCAGTCGGGCATTTCAGCTGTTACGCAGTCGAGTCAACAGTCATTGGCTGGCGGCCCACAGGCGTCGGTTCAATCACTGAATGCTTCGATATCTGGCTCCTCGGCTGTCCCATTACAGGCACAGAACCTACAAATGCAGGGTAACAACTTCCAATTCCAACAGCAATCTCCACAGCTGCAACAGCCACAGGTGTCCCTGCAAGGTCGCCAGAATCAATTTGTGCAACAGTCAATGAACCAAATCCCAAACAACGGTTCACCGGTTGTCGGTTCCCAGCAGGTACCAAAACCTGTGGCTCCGCAGCGCGCACAAAGCTTGCAGAAACCACAGACGGCACCACAGCAACAACAGCCGAGCATGGGCCCTCAATCCCATACTGGTACTCCGTTGAACCAAGCTGCTGTACCATTGACGAGAGCCGCATCCGGTGGTGCCTCTGCCTCCCCAAATGCCACGGTCACCAATGTGAATGCTGCTGCAAAGCCTAATGGGAATAATTCCGGCGGTGCAAGTACGCCGTCTGCCAATGTCTTTAAGAGCTCCGTACCTTCGCTACCGATAAGCTCGCAAGTCACACCTAGACCTGTACAGCCCGTGCAAGTTCAACAGATGAAACCAAGTCTCACTGGTGGCCACGGTGTTGCTGCGCCGGCACTGACGACACCTGCCATGCTCAAGCTCCCACCATACGAGTTACAGAGCGACAGGGTGTTGTCTAAGCGTAAGTTGAGTGAACTCGTCAAGACTGTCGGTGCAGATGAAGGTGATGGGGAAACCACCATTGATGGTGACGTTGAAGAATTGTTGCTCGATCTTGCTGATGAGTTTGTCACAACGGTCACGGCATTTGCCTGTCGTCTTTCAAAGCATAGAAAGGCTGATGCTTTGGATGCTAGGGATATTCAACTTCACTTAGAGAAGAACTGGAACATTCGTATACCGGGCTACTCATCGGATGAGATCAGAAACGTGAGAAAATGGCAGCCAAGTTCCGCGCATACGCAGCGGATCCATGGTATCGGTATATCAAAGTCTGTTGAGCAGAACAAGTGAGTGTCGGTCTTGTATTGGTGGGCTCTTGAAGATTTCACTGTATTAGCAGTTTACTCTCTTGACTCGTATATAGCAAGACTTATATTGTGTCGATACTAGAACTGCAAATCACAGCGACGCAGCATCACGTCACATAGTAACACCCACTGCAGCCTACGGTGCTAAGAACCTCTGATCAACGTGTGTTTATGAGACTGGCACCCACTCCCTCATCATGCCCAAATTGATTATAGGAGAACTAGGGTAGCGGGAGGGATGTTTAATGAAAACGCTGTACTCTTATATATGAGCATCTTGTAGAGGGATAATCACGCTGCCTAACCCCCCTCAAATGATCATGTGATAAGCCAAGCTTTTTTGATGTGCTCGAGAATCACACCGGCTCGCACGCTTTTTGTGTCACAAATTTCATAGTGCTGCCTATTGATCGGCAGACAACGAAAGTCTAAGAAGGCACATTCTGCTGTGGAGGCATTAGTGTTGCCTGTTAGCAATGTTGTGGGTATTTCTTATATATATGCTTTGTTGGAGAGCGACAGCTTTGCTGTGCAGACCCTATCAGCATCACCACTAATGACATTAACGAAAGACGCACAACCAGAGGACAACTCCACGTATAACAAGTTTCTTGCTATATATACACGTGATTCAGATTATGACCTCCTAACCACTGAGACGAAAGGAGGCTTTGAGCTCATTGGTCACTGGAAACATTTCACCGATATGCTCATCACGGCATTCACCGAGCGATATGTGGGTACTACCCAGTATAACGAGATGGTCTTGCCCGTCACGCTCTTCCCAGATGACTTCATCCCCGACAGGTGGGCTGAATGTAATAATATCGTTGTCATTGAACACTTGAAGCCGGGTGAAGCACATGTGCGTGGCTTGGTGTTAGCTGATTATGCCAGTGGAGAGGCCCACCTGGCCGAGTTCCATAGATGGTTTGCCAAGCTCATACTTCGTGATTCAAGGCTTCAGCTTGGAACTGTCTGCGCAATTCAAGATAAGGACTATGTTGCCGCATCTCAGGTTACTGACTTCTTTGCATTGACGCTCAAGAATGCAATCCAGTGCGACCAGTGGGAGCATGGTGGCAGAGACTACTTTCTGAAGAGAGCACATTACTTCACCTCAAGGAACTTGAGAATTGAGTGTGTGCTTCCTGCATTCCCATGCAAGTCCTCCAACACCAACAAGGTGCATGCTGCTGAGCCTGACAAAGGCGAAGAGCTTGCTCTGAGGCGCTTGATGGAGTTCTCCAGAGAAACTAAGGATATATATCCACCAGGTCTGAAGGTGCTGGTTGTGAGTGATGGTCACGTATTCAGTGACTGTATTGGTGTTGATGACGATGTCGTTGACCTCTACACTGAGCAGCTAAAGGCCCTCTATTACACAATTTGTCAAAGTGAGAAAACTGCCAGCAAAGATTTAATTGGGTTTGTCTCCCTAAAAGATCTGTTCTTTGGTAACGGCTTGGATTGTCTTCCGAAGTTCGTTGAGACCGAAGACCTACCGCATTACACCGGTACCAAGATCTGCGAAGACTCCGAACTATCTCGTAAGCTTTTAATGGCAGGTTGTGACACGGATGCGGGTAAGCTGAGAAGAGACATTGATACGCCTAACCACCCAAGATTGAACCTCTACAGAGGCTTTTGGAGATTCATGAAGGAGGATCTCAGTGTCAACAATTTCTGTCAGACGCTCTCGAAGAAAGCTTTCAAGAAGACTGTCTCCACAGTTGCTTTCGAGATGATTAAGAGAAATGATGCATACTCAAACCTCGTTGAACTTATGTTTCCACATCACCTGCGTCTGTCTATTCATGCGCATAACAATGCGGGCCCAAAGTATGGCGTGAAACTGTTGGCCCCAGGAACATCTAAGATCATCAAAACACTCGATTCCTCCGACGAGCCATCGTTCGAAGACCTTCTTCATATTCCAACACCATGGCACAACGCCGTTGTCACCATTGAAGGGCACCCCTTTTTTTACATGACAAAGTCCAAGACCGTTCTCGATGCCATTGCTGCTGGACACTACGATGGCGAATGGGTTCCTGCAAACGCCGACAAGGGCCATGGTGGGCATTACCACATCTACAAGACTGTATGAAGATGCTGTGGATAACATCTGTACCGGCTGGTGCCGAGCCAGGATCTACTTTAACCAATCTTAGAGTCGTCGATGCAGTCTGCTCGGTAAGGGACACAGCAGTTCATGTAATATTACGTAATCCATCGGCCTAATTTTTCGCGAAGTTTAAAAAATTTCCAGTAGTCTGAGCTGGTGATAAAACTTGCAAGCGCATCGAGCTCATCTCATCCACCGGCTCGACCTTCTAATAATATGGTGAAGTCTTACCAGCGTTATGAGCAGGCCCACTGCTTCGGAGTGATATCGTCGCGGTCAAACGCTCTGTGGCTGCCGCCTTCCACGAAGACCGGTGCTGGCCAGGCCATCACTGCTGGTCTTGAAGAGATCCTCATCTGGGACGTCAAGACAGGTGAGCTGGTGAAACGGATGCGTGACGGTCTTCCGCCCGGCGCATCCGACTCAAAACTGGCCAAGCCCTCGGAGGTCACTGCAATGGTGTACAATGAGACCACAAGCATCGTTGCTGCCGGATACGATGATGGATCTATAAAAGTCTGGGACCTTATGTCAGGAACAGTTCTGATCAACTTCCAAGGTCACAAGTCAGCTATTACCATTCTTCAGTTTGACAGCGAGGGCACAAGACTTGTTTCAGGGTCAAGGGACTCTAACATCATCTTCTGGGACCTCGTCGGTGAGACTGGTCTCTTCAAGTTGAGAAGTCACAAAGACCAAATCACTGGCATCTGGTTCTCAGAGGATTACCTCATCAGTACTTCGAAGGATGGACTCATCAAGCTGTGGGATCTCAAGACGCAGCAGTGCATAGAGACACACGTTGCCCATGGTGGAGAGTGCTGGAGTTTGGGTGTCTCTGGTGATGTGGTCATCACCACTGATGCTGAAAACCAAGTGAAGGTATGGAAAGTGGACTTTGACGAGGAGGAGAACAACAAGAAGATCAGAGAGGTTGGTATTCTAGAGAAGCAGAGCAAGTTTAGAGGTACAAACCTCTCGTTCAAAACTGTTGGAAGCACGGTATTCTTCTTCATCCAAAACGTCGACAAGACCGTCGAGCTATTCAAGTTGAGGTCTGTCGAAGAGGTTGCTAAGGCCTCGAAGAAAAGAGAGAAAAGACTCAGAGAGAAAGGATATGATGATGACGAAGTTGCTAATGCACTGAAAGAATCCGAGGTTAGTATGTTCATACAGCCATATACCGTGCTCAGATCTGCATTCAAGGTGAAGAGTGCAACTTGGGCGCTCACAAACAGCTCCAAGCTTGAGATTCTCATCTCTTCCAACAACAACACTTTGGAATATTACACTATTGCATACACCAGCAAGGAGGTCACTCCTGCTCAAAAGTCTTACACTGTGGAGCTACAGGGCCACAGAACTGATATCAGATCTCTTGATATTAGTGACAACAAGAAACTCCTTGCTACAGCATCTAATGGCCTGCTCAAGATCTGGAACACCAAGACCACGAACTGTTTGAGAACATTTGAGTGTGGTTACGCGTTGGCAGTGAAGTTTCTTCCCGGTGGTACCTTGGTTGTCATCGGTACCAAGAACGGTGAAATTGAGCTATACGATTTGGCCACGTCGACTCTCTTAGAGACTGTTGAGGCACATGAGGGTGCGATCTGGAGTTTGGATCTCACTCCCGATGGAAAGACTTTGGTTACTGGTTCTGCTGACAAGTCCATCAAGTTCTGGGATTTCAGAATTGAGAAGGAGGCGATCCCAGGGACAAGCAGAGAGTCTGCCAAGATGAAAATCTTCCATAACAAGACATTGGAACTGGATGAAGATATCCTTTCCATCAAGATTTCTCCAGAGGCTAAATATTTAGCCGTATCTCTTTTGGACAACACTGTCAAGGTGTTCTTCTTTGACACATTAAAGTTCTACCTCAGTCTGTATGGTCACAAGCTACCTGTGTTATCCATTGACATTTCTTTTGATTCCAAACTGATCATCACCTCTTCTGCGGATAAGAACATCAAAATCTGGGGCCTTGACTTTGGTGACTGCCACAAGTCCATCTTTGGTCACCAGGATTCCATCATGAACGTCAGGTTCGTTCCACAAAGTCACAACTTCTTTTCCGCCGGTAAGGACGGTCTATTGAAGTACTGGGACGGTGACAAGTTTGAGTGTATCCAGAAACTTGCTGCTCATCAATCTGAAGTTTGGAGTATCGCTATCGCTTACGATGCCTCTTTTGTGGTTTCCACGTCTCATGATCACAGTATCAGAATCTGGGAAGAGACTGATGACCAAGTATTCATCGAAGAGGAGAAGGAGAAAGAGATGGATGAGATGTACGAAGGTACGTTGTTGGCATCCTTGGAAGGTGATGAGCTCACGAAGAAGAATGATGACGACGAGGAAGGTAAGGACACCGATGAATCCACGGGTGTCCATCAACAAACAATGGAAACGCTAAAGGCCGGAGAAAAACTTTTGGAGGCTCTTGAACTCGGATACCAAGACATTGAGGATGAGGACGAATACCAGCAGAAGTACAAAAGGTGGCTTAAGACAAAGAGCGGTGAACAACCGGTGAAGCCTGTCAGAGAATCCATGCTTCAGGCGTTGGGCAAGTCAGGCTCTGAATACATACTGGAGACCCTTGTCAAGGTCAAACCATCTCAGTTGGAGGATGCTCTTTTGGTGCTTCCGTTCTCGATTGTACTCAAATTCTTCAAGGTGATAGAGAAGTGGACTAACACAACAAAGGTGTTGAAGGACCGTATCTCCCTGATCTGCAGAGTGTTGTTCTTCATGATCAGATCGAACTTGCATGAATTGAACAGTTTAAGAAATGAAAAAATCAAGAACCAGGTGATCAATGTGAAGCAAAAGCTGAGGAACGAGCTAAAGGACCAAACCACGGAGCTTGGTTTCAACACTCAAGGCTTGAAATTCTTGAGAAATCAGTGGAATTTGACACATAATACGGAGTTTATTGACGAGTATGAACAGAGGGAGCATGTCCAGAAAACAGCAAAGAAGAGAGTATATCAAACGCTTCAATGATTACCTAAAAATGCAGGTTTTACACCAGAACAGTAGGCTTGACCGGCAATGCAACCCTTCTAAATAGAATACAAGTACTACCAAAGACACCAATGAAACATTACTTTATATTATGAGTAAATGAATAACGGGAACATAGTCTCAAGCCCACTTACCGAGAAGGGCCATCAAACCGGCACCCCAGCACATGATAAAGTAGGCGAGGAGCATCTTCTTGAAGCCACCTTCACCCTTGAACTGGGTGGAGTAGAGGAATTCGTGAGCCATCAGTTCAACCAAACCGGTATAAATCAAGATACCGGCAGAGATGGAATCGAAAACACCATTGGTCATAAGTGCCCTTCTGGAACCTGGGACAAAGGAGTGTCTTACACCAATACCAATGGCAACGGCAATAGGGGTTGTAAAGGCGAAAGCTGCAGAGAGAAGCCATGGGGTGAATCTTCTAGACTTGTCCCATGGGCACTCTGCGATTCTTGTACCCAAACCGAGACCTTCAAACATCTGATGGAAGATGAGGACGATGAACAAGGTGTTGAATTCTTCACCAGCGACAGCAAGAGAAAGACCGACAAAAACAGAATGGAAGATGATACCAAACTCCAGAACAAACACAGCGAGGATCTGGTTCAGGTACTTCTCCTGTGCCTCATTCTGAGCTGGTGTGCCAATGACTTCTGGGTCCTGATGATCAGCAGTGTGGGAGTAATGGTTGGAGCCAGGGACATGGGAGATGGCGCTGTCCTCGACATCAGGCTGGAGCTTGTCTGCATCATGGGAGCTCGATTCATCATCTTCTTTGACCTTGCCGTAGTTACCAAAGTGGGAATGGTCGTGGGCATCGCTACCAGTGGCTTTCGCAACGTAGTAGTGGGCAATGATCTCAGAGAAGAAGAGAAGGAAGAGGGACATCAAACAGATACCAAAAGCCCATGGATATTCTGTGATTGGCCCTGTAAGACAAGTATCTGAGAGGGCGTCGGAAGCTGGCTCCAAAAGATGGATGAACCCAGTAGCGACGATAACACCGGAACCAAAGAACTTTGCACCAAACCAGACCCAGTTTGGAAGTCTGATGAATGAGTATCTCGAGGATAGGAGCGGGAGGAAAGCTCCAATAGCAGAAGAGATGAGAATCATAAACACAGCGAGGATTCTGAGGTTATCCCTTCCATTGTAGCCACTTGTGTCTGGACATTGGTCAGCCTCATCATCATCCCTGATGAAGACTTTCACAAACTCCAAAGCGCTTGTCGCGAGCTCAGAGGACATGATGTTGTGATGAATGCGGAAAGACTAATGTGTGTGGCAAGGCAGGCGGCCTTATATATGCGATGAGTCGGTGTATGCGAGATGGTAATTTATGCGAGATGGTGCGAACGTTGTAACCAGCAAAGTGGTGAACTGGGTGTTGCGAGTAGAATGGACCCAGACTGTGGTGGTTATCCGAGTTCAAGTGTGTCACGGGCTGTTTGGGGGCAATGCAGAGGTCCTAGGCTCTCTGGCTGTTGCAAAATCTGTGGTGGCGGGGGGCAGTTGGCAGCTGGATCGGATGAGAGCAAGACTTCTCGGCCTTCTTGGAACTTTGTCGAGGCAGCCTTTTTGCGCCAAGTCGTTTGCCCTCTTCTTTTTTTTAAGTACCGCTAAGGTTACAGCAGCTTTTCCATTTCTTGCACCCTGGTGGTTTCCTGCCGTCCTGCACACGGGAGGACAACCGATCAGGCAGGGCATCTGCTGCTGCCGTTCGTTTCACGGTCGTTAGCCCTTGGCATCGTGCATGCCGCTGCCAGTGTGCAATCAGGTGGTACCTGATGGGTCGGCGACCGCGCATTAGATCCCCCGAGAGCCCCATCTCTTCGTATTCCGCATCCTTGAAGGCCACGCTAAACTCTCCGGTGGAGGACGGTAGGCGCAACAGTCACGCTATGCGATATGGTCTGCCGGTGGTGTCCATGGGCTCCAAGCGCAGAGTGGACCTTTCCTTGGAGCTTGTGTCCCCATGTACTGTAGTCTGTGATTTGACCGAAAGTGTAATGCTTTGTGTAAGAGGAATGCCGGTGCTTTGATGACAAGTATAACACCATCCAGACACCACCGGGAATGGCACTATACATCATCACCGCCTAAGTTCTACTATTTGCGGGCTAGGGCATTGTCTGGTGCCTTGGACATGATCAAGGATGGCTGCCTCAATCCTTATGCTATAGAAGAGGGTGCCGCATCAATAAAACTCAGAAACAATTTTGTTCACACTTATTATCCTACTTTCAATTAAACTCAGGGTAATAGGAGATGCCCATTTCAGCAGTAAAGAATTCAGAATTTATATACCACGGTCCAAGTGCTCCATTTATATGCTATGATGAGATGTGCAGGGCGCTGGGCAGCTAGTTTTTGACATCAGTGTTCATTGTAACATTACTACAGTGGCTTTGACGGACAAATGCTCCTGCATATGTGTGCATGATGGAAATATGTGTGCAAACGGAGAGGGTGCACCGCACAGGGTGCAAGCGGAGATGGCTGGAATGGGCAGTACACATATCCAAAAACGGACATGATCTAGATTCTTCAACACTTGTGAATTTGCTGTACTTAGAGCGTTTCAGACGAGTCCGTCCCCCGTGCCTCGCCACGAACAGCGCGATTGAGACGTTGAGCCAGGTCGAAGCGAGAACTCTCTGATTTATCTATTGGCCGGAGCGGCAGACAGTACGAAAATATCCGTCCGCTGACCGCGGAAGCATGAAGCTCAAGAGCTTTGAATATCGGCACAACTGCCCGCGGCCAGTGCTTTCGGTATTAAGGGCTCTCGCTTTTGTGTTATCGATTCGACCTATTTGTGGCACTAAATTTCAGCGCGCGCAATCCTACATTTGGTGTCCAACGAACAACAGCCTGCGCATCTCAAGGGCTTCGATGGGGTTCGTGCATGCATTGATAGACCTATATCGAGCTGAAGGATAAGACCACGAAGGGAATGTGTCTTCCGAAGCTCCGTGCCCTCTTTACAGGCGACTCTCTCCAGCGGGGATGGTATTTCATCTGATGCTGTCGTCATCCACTGCCGTTTCCCCCTCCACTGTCACCGGGTCTGAAGACAGCACCACTGTGATTGTTGCCACACCTTCTCCTAAGGATGTCTGTTCTGAGTCCACCACTACGGCTGCTATCACAACCATCGTCACTACGATCAACAACGTTGAGACATCCTACACTGCCTATTCCTCAACTTCTGTTCCTACTCCATCTTCCTATGTCATTGGTTCCGGGTCTTTGACCACAACAGCACCACATGCTGCTTTCATGGCACTGGTATCGTTTCCCATGGTCGGAACACTCCTGTTACGATCACATCATGCTCCGCTGGCATCTGCCAGACACACAGTGGCACCAAGGAAACTCTACATGATTCTATGTCGACGTCTGCAAATGCGACCACCGAGATAAACATCGTTGGAGCGAACGTCTCTGCACCATCTCAGATTGTCTCTTGCTACCCCGGCCAGCCCAGCCAGCTGATGTCAGTGTGACTAGGCTGGCATCCGGTTCTGACACTGTGGCTCCAAATGAGTCCACGGCCTCAGCTTCTCTATCTTCTTCTGTGACCTCGGCGGTAATTTCTACGTTTGAGGGAGCAGGCTCGATCACCAGGGCCTCCTTACTGGTTGCCCTTTCTCCACTGCCGATGCTCTTTTGACGCTAGTGCTCATTTGATGCAAATCACCGTACCATTGGCATTGGTTTTTGACTCATTGGCAAGGGCTGCCCGACTGCACGCTGTAAGATATGTTCTTCGTAGCCTCCCGGTAACTGTCGCTCCAGTAATCGACGTCATTGATCGGAGGAATTAGTCATTTGCAAAGGAAAGGAAATCTGCAACGCGGCGCCCCAATGACGGGCTCCCACTCCCCAATTGCGGGAGGGTACGAACTGTGTATAAAACGATTGCAAATTTCCGGGCAAGAATCACCCTTGAACCACCCCTGAACCACCCACGAACAACTCGCAGGCTCTCAATTACACCCATGACTATCAAGTACTTCACGCTGAACAACGGCAACAAAATCCCAGCCATTTCCATCGTGGGAACAGGCACCCAGTGGTTCAAGAAGGACAGACATGTCCCTCTCAATCAGAAGCTCGTTGCCCAATTGAATGTGGCATTGTCTCTTCCAGGAGTTGTTCACATTGACACTGCAGAGTCATATGGTACTTACGGAGAGTTGGGGGAGGCCTTGAAGAACACATCCAAACCTCGTGAGGAGATTTGGGTTACCGATAAGTTCTCCAAGGTTGACAAGCACCCAAGGGAGGCTTTGGAGAAGTCATTGGCAGAACTTGGTCTTGACTACGTGGACCTTTACTTGCTCCATGACCCATTCTTTGGTGGCGAGGAGTTCCCAGACTACGACCTCCCTCAAGCGTGGAAGTACTTGGAGGAGCTCCATAAGGAGGGAAAGGCTAAGAACATTGGTGTCTCCAACTGGCGTGTTGAAGACTTTGAGAAGGTCCTTCCAGGTGCCGAGATCAAGCCTGTTGTTAACCAGATTGAGTTCAATGCCTTCTTGCAAAACCAGACTCCAGGTATCTATGAGTACGCAAAGAAGAACGACATCCTGCTCGAGGCATATGCGCCATTGACGCCATTGGCCCAAAGAAACGGTGAAACCGGTCCCTTCTATGAATACTTGGATGAACTAACCAAGAAGTACAACAAGGATGCTGGATTGATCCTTCTCAACTGGGTCTACAGCGTCGGTGTTCTTCCTGTAACCACCTCCTCAAAGAAAGAAAGACTTGAGGCGGCCAATACCGTGTTTGAGTTCGAGCTCACGTCCGAAGAGGCGAAGAAGATCTCAAAGCTTGGTGAGGAGCACCCAGCTGTGCGCCTTTACTGGCAGAAGCAGTACGGTCAGTACAACAAGTAAAAATGTTTAACTTTCGCTCACTACGCGTAGCCCAAAATCGAGTCTAATGTGTATACGCTTTATCACAGCGGAGCATTGGTGAACAGGTAGGAAATACTCTCACCATTGTGGAGACGACGGATGGCCTCTGCCAAAGTTGGGCTAATATCAACCTGGTCGATTCTATCGTTCACAATTGTCACTGGAACAGTGTTTGTGCAAACAATCTTGGAAAGCTTGGATTTTTGAAGTCTCTCCTCCGCTGAACCACTGAAGATACCATGAGTCACTATAGAGATCACCTCTTTTGCTCTATTTTCCAAAAGGGTGTCAGCTGCTTTCACCAAAGTCCCACACGTATCAGCCATATCGTCGATGACTATGCATGTCTTGTTTGATACGTCACCAACAAGAACCATCTTGGACACCTCATTGGCCTTCTGTCTCTCTTTGTGTATAAGAGCAAAGTTCAAATCAAGCTTATCAGCAATTGATGCAACTCTTTTGGCACCACCAGCGTCAGGTGACACCAGGATGGCATTCTCAAGTCCGATGGTCTCCTTGATGTACCTGAGAACGGATGGCTCAGCGTATAAATTATCCACAGGGATCCGGAAGAAACCCTGGATCTGGGATGCATGCAAGTCCATGGTGATGACATGATCACATCCAGCAGTTTGCAGAAGATTAGCAATTAATTTGGCCGTGATTGGAGCACGGGACTTGTCCTTCTTGTCTTGTCTCGCATATGGGAAGTTCGGTATCACTGCCGTGATACGGCGGGCGGAGGCCGTCTTGCAAGCATCGATCATGATAAGTAGCTCCATAAGAAAATCATTCACAGCATCTGCACCGCAGCCAGTCTGGATAATGTAGACATCCTCATCTCTGACAGATTCACCGATGGTAACAGACGTTTCCTGGTTTGAGAACTGGTAGACACCAATATTACTGAGCTGCATACCAAGTCTATTTGAGTGTTAGTGTCGCGCAGGCCGCATGGGTCAGCCAACTCACCTTTGAGCGATTTTCTTTGCCAGGTCCGGGTGAGAGTTCCCTGCAAGCAGCTTGATGGAGTTCGCAGTAGTGGTCATGATCGAAACGGGAAGATGCTGATGGTGTCCTGCAACGGAGTCCAAGCCCACGGGTTAGTAACCTCTTTGATCGATTTTTTTCTCGAAATGTCTGCCAATTCTGACGGGTCAAAATACCAGGTTTGGATGAATTTCTGTATATCGGCGTAGACTTGCGAAATTTAGCAGGAAAATTACGCCATTGCGGTCGCGAAAACTGGGGTAACAAAATACCATACAAGACGTCCTATTGGTGGGCAGAAATGTGAGATTCGGGGCCTGTCATTGCGCCAGCAGGGGACCGCCTAAATAACCATTGACCAGTCGCCTGTGATCATCCACGAAGGTTTACGAACTAGGGGGTTCCAGACTCCTAAGAGATGTTTTCTGGGCTCTTAGTGCCTGAAGCTCGTTTCGTTTCAATCGTTCGCTCAAGACCCTTTACAATAGGTTGACCCCAGTCTTGTGGCATTTATGATTCCTTTGGCATCAGGGTCGATTGCTTACTGCTGGATCCCGTCTCTCGGTGTCCTTTTAATATCTTGTCTAAAGCATGACGAACGTGCTTAATGCTTAGTGCTTAGTGTTGCTATCATATGCAAGCGAGATCACGTAGCAACATATCACATGTAACCCGGTCTTGCACCTGAGTCGAGCACCGTAATGACTGTCTAGGACTATTCTGGGCACAAGATCTGCAAAAATTTGGGCGTACAATCATAAGCGTAAGGAGCCGTTGAAACCTCAAATCACGATGACATCATCGGCACGATCTCATACGAGGTCACTAAAAATCCCGTCTCGTTAGCGACAGTGGCAAGTTTTTGGGGTCAGAACAAGCCGCTGTATTTGGCAGATGTACCTCAACCAATCCCCACATAGCCAGTCGGTACCTTATATCTTGTTCTGGACAGTGTCGATGCCGCACAAAGCCTATTCTCAGGCACAATTTCACATCGCCAGCCATTTATGCACAACCAGTAATTTTCTGTGAAAGTGAAAAAGAATGACATAGCAAATTGAGATAGCCACTAAAAATAGCGGATCGGCATCGATGGGGGTGCAATACCCATTGATTGGAAGATCAACCCGTGCCATGGCACCGATGGAACCAGTTTGACTGAGAACCGAGCAGATAGACATACGGACCTTGTCAGGCTTCACGTCAGGTACAAAGCTAAGACCGGCAACTAGCCTCCTCAGCCCCAGGGAAATTGACCCAGCCCTAATTGTGCAGAAAAAAATATGATCCAACCCGAAGGGCAAGCGGTTTTCCCGCTCGAATAGCCCAGTAAATTATGATCCAACCAGCCGTCTTTGTTTACAATTTACCGGAAACGGTAATTTTTTTCTCATCCAAATCGCTCTCACTTCCCCTTCCGGAGAGCAATGACGTGCATTAATCAGATCTCACCCTCCCCGCCGACCCCAAAAATAGCTGCGGGCCCTCAGGACGACTAATATAAAAGCGGGCAAAAATCCTGCTCCAACTCCTCTTCTTTTTGAGATCATCATCCAATCGCTACACAAACAACCAACAATGCAGTACAAGAGAACTTTCGTCGCTTCTACCCTCGCCGCTTCCGCCATGGCTGCATACATCCCATCTGAGCCATGGTCCACCTTGACTCCAAAGGCCGCCGCTCCTTCCGGTGCCACCACGGACTACACAAGAACCTTCGGTATTGCTGTCGACCCAATCACAACCGGTTCTTTGGCTCCAACTTCTTCGGCCTCTCCTAAGGCCAAGAGAGATGTTGTCTCACAGATCGGTGACGGTCAGATCCAGGCCACTACCTCTACTGCTGCTCCAACTGCCCAGGTTGTCTCTCAGATTGGCGACGGTCAGATTCAGGCTACCACTGCTACTGCCGCTCCAACTGTCCAGGTTGTCTCCCAGATTGGCGATGGTCAGATCCAGGCCACCACTGCTACTGTCCAGGTTGTTTCACAGATCGGTGACGGTCAGATTCAAGCCAGCACCACCACCAAGGCTGCTGTTTCAACTGCCCAGGTTGTCTCTCAGATTGGTGATGGTCAGATTCAAGCCAGCACCACCACCAAGGCTGCTGTTTCAACTGCCCAAGTTGTTTCTCAGATTGGTGACGGTCAGATCCAGGCTACCACTGCCACTACAAATGTTGTCTCTCAAATCAGTGATGGTCAGATCCAAGCCACCACCACTACCAAGGCTGCTGCCTCCCAGATCACCGATGGTCAGGTCCAGGCCTCCTCTTCTGCCGAGCCAACCTCTTCTGCTGACAGTGGGACCATCGATGGCCTCGCTGTCTCTTGTTTGACGTCATCTTCTCTCGCTTTAACTTTGACAAAGGGTGAGCTCAACGATGCCCACGGCAGAATTGGAGCCATTGTTGCCAACAGACAGTTCCAGTTTGACGGTCCACCACCACAGGCCGGTACCATCTATGCTGGTGGCTGGTCTATCACTACCGATGGTAACTTGGCTATCGGTGACAACGACGTCTTCTACCAGTGTCTCTCTGGAACCTTCTACAACTTGTACGACGAGTCTCTCGGCGCACAGTGTATTCCAATCCACTTGGGAGTTGTGGACTTGATCTCTTGTTAAGAGGCCCAGATTTGGTTCTTCAAGACAAATTTTTTGCACAGAACACCACACACTCCTTACGACACTCGGCTTTATGACTTTCCCTCTTCCTTCTTCGCTTCTTTGTTCTCTGGTGGTATTTCACCGCCTTGCATTATACTCGCATTTAAATAGTAATTGACAATTGGTTAATAAGTTGTAAGTAGACAATACCTGGTTACTGGCTGAGCTGGTTGCAGGCGCTATTCTATTATTAATAACGCTCTCGTGTCGAACTCACACAAACAGGTCGCTTGCAGATGATGATCCGCACAAACATTCTACACCGATTTCCCCCTCTCCACAAAACTGCAAATGGCCACGATAGGAGCACAGAAACGGCTCGCAAAGGAGTATAAGGCACTCAATGAGGAGCCAGTGCCCTTCATCTATGCTCGTCCAGACGAGGCGGACATACTCAGCTGGCACTATATTATTACGGGCCCACCGGATACGCCGTACGCTGAAGGGCAGTACCATGGGATGCTGATGTTCCCACCATCGTATCCTTTCAAACCGCCTGGGATCAAGATGATAACGCCCAATGGACGCTTTATTCCCAACACTAAGCTCTGCCTAACTATTTCAGACTACCACCCTGAGCAGTGGAACCCTGCATGGAGTGTGGGGACGATTTTGAACGGGCTTTTGAGCTTCATGACGAGCGATGACTTCACCTCAGGGAGCATGCGGTCAACGGATCTGGTGAAGCGAGGCCTTGCAAAAGCGAGTAAAAGCTGGAATACGACGAAGAACACGGCATTCATGCGCGTGTTACCAGACTTTGCCCTTGGCGATGGAACAGGTGAGCGACGCGTTGCAGAGCAGGGACAGCTGGCAAAGGAGCGTAGACGGCAGGAACTGAAACGCAAGCTGAACAAGGACACCACACCGAAGGCTACACCGGAGCCCAACCCGTCGGAGAAGGCAGATGTTGCTGGGGTGAAGAAGCCCAAGCTGGACACTAGTGCTACCGTCATTGTGCTGTCAGATGAGGAAGACGTGATGGTGCCGCAGGAGGTTTTTGAGGATGATTTCTACGACGACTTTGAAGTCTCAGACAGCGAGCCAGAGGTGGTGGACATGTATGACGAGGAAGAGGTGATAGTGTTGGATTAATGATTATGATAGCATTTCGCGGTGTAGAGAGAGAGAGAGATACGAGGTGATTTAGCGTGCGCAGAAGGAAAATGAGAATATATACATATATACATATATATATCGCAGCGTCGTTTCAACAAAAACAGAGACTAAGGGGTCAGAAGCTCAACGCGTTAAAGCCAGAAGAGCACAGAGACAGAAGAGCAGGCGCAATACCACACAGTATGGCAACCAAGGCAGCGACGAAGCGTCTCTCTAAGGAGTACAAGGCGTTGGAGGAGAGCCCGCCACCGTTAATTGAGGCACACCCTTCGGAGCAGAACATCCTCGAGTGGCACTACTTGCTCACAGGCCCACCGGGGACACCCTACGACGGGGGACAGTACCATGGAATGCTTATCTTTCCCCGTGACTACCCGTTCAAGCCACCGGAGATCCGTATGATCACACCCAATGGCAGGTTCCACACGAACACGAGACTCTGTTTAAGCATGAGTGACTATCACCCTGATACATGGCAGCCAGCATGGAGTGTGGCAACGATTCTCACAGGCCTTTTGAGCTTCATGACGGGCGGCGAGTCCACGACGGGGGCCGTTTCCACGTCAGTGGAGATGAAGAGACGGTATGCTAGAGCAAGCTGGAGTTGGAACGCGAATGATAGCCCGATGTTCAAACGAGAATTTAGCGAGCTCTGTGAAAGCAACTTGGCAAAAGTGCGCAAGTGGGAGCAGGAAGACCGTGAACAGAAGGAGAAAGAACAAAGAGCAAAAGAGCAGGTGAGAGTGATGGCAGCGGCAGCACTTGCAGAGATGGACCCTGAGGATCGGATACGCTTCCTCGCAGCGCAACAGCCGCGAGGGAGCCATACGTTTGTATACTACCTGCTGGCAGTTGCGGTAGTGCTGGGGTTCTTTCGTGTGGTTAGCTGAGTTGGTGACCTTATGATGGATACTAGGAAACCTACGTATTAGTACTATACATGACCGGACATAATTGATCACCCTTAGAACACTTCAACGTTGAGCACCACTCTTCCATGAGCATGACCGCTGCGTACCTTGGCGCGCGCAGTGGCATAGTCCTTCCAGTCGTGTATGGAATCTAGCACCACTGACAGTTCACCAGCTTCTAGCATTTCAGCACCAACATCGATCCACTCTCCTGGACGCTTGTCCAGCTCAAAGCGGGTATATTGCATTTTCCATACACCTGCAAACAGTGCACGAGCACCTATACTCACAGAATCCCATGCCCCATACACGTCATGTCTGTAATCAAAATGCACATCACCCACGGTTGTGATATAGGCACCACCGTCGGCCAAGTAGTCCTTACATTGTTGAATCAGCTTATATCCACCGACACAATCCAAAATAACGTCAAACTTGCGTGCAGGAATAGAACGGACTTCTATAGGAGTTCCCTCGCTGTCGTGATCCTTATACACGCCCGTCGTGGTGAGGATTTGGAGCACTTTTGGAACATCCGGGTTCACCTTATAGTTGACACAAAGCTTGGCACCAACTTGGGTAACAAGAGGAATTGCAGAGCCCGAGCACACCGCGACTATGTTTTCAACCTTGTACGACTGCTTGAGTAACTGGATTGCCATCAACCCCACGCTGGATGAGCCTCCATGGATCAACACGTTTGAATCACGGCTGATCTTAGCCTTGGAAAGTGCCTGGTATGCGGCACCGAACGAAATCATCCAGGCAGAAGCCTCCTGCCATGATAAGTGCGCCGGCTTACGCACCACGGAATCCACATTAGGGTCCACGACGATACTTGAGCTCAATGTTCCATACCCATTGGCGTGGAAGAACAATCCGCAAACTTCCTCACCTTCCTTCCATCCAGTCACCTTGGAACCAACGTGTGTGATGACACCGGCATACTCCCGACCGATACCACGCTCGCCGTTCAGGTTGGATGTGTATGCGTTGATGATCTTGAGATCCACCGGGTTCAAAGGTGCTGCGCGCACCTGAACCACGATACATTTGGCTGGGATGGGCAGCTTGATTGGCAAGTCGTAGGTGAATTGCGGAGGCTTGTTCTTAGAAAAGAACACCAGCTGTTTAGTAGGGACTGCCGTGTGTTAATACCGCTGCTTCAGCTCAGCTGCAGAGAGCGGGACTCACTGTTTCTAACATGACGGAGAGGACGGCTCACACGCTTCATGTGCACCTCGTCGGTCTTCAGCGCAGCTGGCGCTTGAATGTCGCTGAGCTTCACCAGGTTCTTCAGTGCTGGATCGTTCACAGGTGGCACCGTCGTCATCTTCAACTGTTTGCCGTGCGGGTGTGGAAGAGTCCAACGGGGGAATGACGGCTTTTATCAACACGCATCCCGAGTTAATTTCGTCCCGATTATTGCCGTTGCCGATGCACTTGAAATGTTTAGATGGGCAACGGCTGGTGGGCGAGCAACGAGAAGATAGCACACTACACGGGATAATAGAGACTCCGGGTACCGGAGTAGGCAACTCTTTTTAAGGACAGCATGATGAATAGAGAGCACACCAGCCACGGCAGAGGGCAGTGGAGCTGGCACCGAAAGATTACACGATATCGATGGCTGAGCCCGGTAGGTAACATCTCCTTGCGGACGCCCCCCGAACCCCACGGATGCATATGCTTGGATAGGCTGTTTCGGCCTTCGGATGGTTTCTTTTCGCCACTGCAGGCATGTCACAACGGTATAACACCGTCCGGCCCAGTGTACACGTCATGCGAGCAGTGATGCGCTATGCTCACGTACACAGCTTCACGTTACAACGGCCACAGGCGCAGCGTCCATCTCTGTTTCCGCGTAGTACTCATCCAAGTCATCCTCGTCGAATATCACCTGGATCATTAGCGAGCAGCTGGGACACACGGCAACATCATCGCCATCTTTCAAGTCATCGATGAAAACTTGAAACTTGTCACCACAAGGGCAAGGGTACGTGAATAGCATCGTCTGAGGATCAAATGTCATGTCCTCAATCTCGATCTGGTCGTAAAACGACATCGTGTGTGCTTTGCTGTGCTGTGTGCCGTGAGAGATGTACTGTTCAGTCAAGATTGTCACTCTTCACACTTCTTTTGTTCTCTCCGGCAGTGGCACATTCTCCTTTTTCCAGACCTCGTCACGTGCGCACTTATTCCAGCCCTATATAATGTGCAGGTGTCCGGTCACATCTCTACCGGCACGCACCAAAAGCACCACTTCTGTGTCCCTTAGCAGCTGTAAACATCCACACACCTCTAAGAAACTTTTCGCGGTCGCGCGTCCGGGGCGGGCGCTCGTGGACTCTGTGAAAAAGTTGGCAAGTTTCTACTTCACATCAGACTTGAAGAATCACAACGAAACAGTGAGTGAGATCAACACAGCTACTGCCGGGAGGCGAAGAGGGGGAGTATAGAAGGGGTGCACAGCTACGTGCATACCTGCGAACCACGCCATTGACAGTGACCCGTCAAACTTTTCTCATTGCAATCAAAACCCATCGTCTCCCTCGAGCAAAGCAAACCCGACCTTTGAACATATATACTAACAGCAACCAGACATGGGTATTTCCAGAGATTCTCGTCACAAGCGTTCCGCTACTGGTGCCAAGCGCGCCCAGTTCAGAAAGAAGCGGAAGTTCGAGCTCGGCCGTCAGGGAGCTAACACCAAGATCGGTACCAAGCGTATCCATACCGTCAGAACCCGTGGTGGTAACCAGAAGTTCAGAGCTCTCCGTGTGGAGACCGGTAACTTTTCTTGGGCCTCCGAGGGTGTCACCAGAAAGACCAGAATTGTCGGTGTCGCTTACCACCCATCTAACAACGAGTTGGTGAGAACCAACACTTTGACCAAGTCTGCTATTGTCCAGATCGATGCCACTCCATTCAGACAGTGGTACGAGACCCACTACGGTCAGCACTTGGGTAAGAAGAGATCCCAGAAGACCGATGAGGCCGAGGAGTCCAAGTCCAAGAAGCTTGTCAGAAAGTTGGCTTCCAGAGCTGCTGATGCCAAGATTGAGCACGCTGTCGACGCCCAGTTTGGTGCCGGTAGACTTTACGCTGCCATTTCCTCTAGACCAGGTCAGTCTGGTAGAGCCGATGGATACATCTTGGAGGGTGAGGAGTTGGCTTTCTACTTGCGTAGATTGACTGCTAAGAAGTAAACTCTGTCTAATAGGTTTCATGTAACATCAAAAAATCATTCACGTTATCAGTTTGTAGTGCACAGGCCAGGTATGCTCTGGTCATGATGTGAACTTTTCATTGTGCCGAGAAGTTGGATGGTGCAGTACGCAAAGTGCAAAGAAGAACTCACTGGATGAGGAACACGTAGGTTATAATGATCAAGAACAAAACTACAACGGTGTTGATTCTGAAACATCAATTAGGTACGACTCATGCACTGGTAATGTCAGTGCACTTCACAATTCATCAACAGGAGGCAAGTTCAGTCAGCTAGGCAATATACGATTATCTGCATGCTTTCAAGCTCAGTACAGGTCTGTGTAATATTTCTCTCATCATAGTAAACTGCCACTTGTTGATGTGTGAAGGCACACACATTGTTCACACCTCAGTGGGGTCTTCTGACCCCAGTTGGAGTGTTTGGGAGCCTTAAGGAGTAAGGAAGGAGAAGACAGCTCAAAAACTTTTCTTAAAGTGCGCCGGGCCGCCGTTAACTGCGGTACGGATGTTTCCGAGGTCAATGTGGTGCAAACCATGATTTAGTTAGGGCTTCTCTCTACAACGTTGGTTTCGCAGTCAATTAGTTATTAAGGTGATATTGGTAGTACGTAACAGTCGTAGGTTTCAACAGAAAGCTAAGCGCCAGCCTGGGGTTCGCCCTCTTTCTCAGTATGGAACTCTTGAGCGGATACCTCAGCAGAGACTTCAGCAGATGCATGTGCAGACTCAGTTGACTCAAGGTCGTCCTTTTGGGCATGAGAATCATGAGACTCCTGGTCCCTGGACACAGCAGAGCTCATGCATACACAATCTGGCTTGTAGAATCTGAGATCGATTCTGCCAACAATGTATGCAATGTTCACAATAACCTCAAGGGCACCGAACATAACGTACATCACAGTGTGGTCAAAGATCCAGGATTGCTCATAGTGGTATTGATCCTCAAAAGTGGAGGCAACTCTGAAGGCGTCGGCAATGATCAGGAGCACAGTTGTGAGCGAAATGATGAAGATGGAGGAGTTGTGTTTCATGTTAGTGCCCTCCAAGTCCTTGGCATCGTGAGTGGTCTCGTAATGGTAAGTCGAAGAGTTGATCACTCTGATGGCATGCTTCTGGTCATTAGAGACAAGCTGATACTCGGATTTAGCAGCACCCTTGGTAACAAAGTAATTCCAAGAGAAGGACTTGATCCAGTAAGGCTGGAATGTCAAGATCTTGGTGTCAGCCTTGGTAGCTGGAATCAACTGAGCGACCAAGACAAGAGCGGCAGAGACGACAGAGTAGACCATGATCAACACAGAAGACGCTTGCAACACCTGCTTGGTCTCGTTGAAGTGGTGCTCCGAGAGCAAGTAGATAGTCTGTACACAAGCAGCGATAATGCTCATAGCGACCAAGATAATGGCGAGGCTGTAGATGATGTACATGACAGAGGTGAACAATTTGTGAGAACCATAAGATGGGTGCTTCCACGTGAAGTATCTCTGGGCAAGAATCAAGTTCAAAGTTGGAAGGAAGATAGTGCACAGAACAAGGAAGATCGTGGCCGTCAACCCCAAGCTCAAATTGAGGAAGTTCTTTGCCCATGCCAATCTAAGAATGAAGGACAATGTTCTCATCAAGGAGTAGAAGGCGAGGCCAAGAGAGATGTAGAATTTGTGGCCAAGGGAATAGTTCTTAACGAACAACCCGGTGTGGATAGCAGTGATTACGGCAAAGATGGCGAGGAAAATCGCAGATGGAGCAACGTCAGAAGCGTGTGGATAGTCACCAAAGATGGCTGGCTGGTAGTCCGCAACCAGATTGGTCAATCTAGTAGGGACGGCGACACTCTTAGGAGCAGAACCGCCAAAGAATCCAGCGATGAGCGTCTTGGCCAGAGACAAGAGCTTCATGGAGCCGGTACCGAAGGCAGCACCGTTGGTCATCAACTTGAACAAGCCGAGGAGCTGAGAATCAGTGAAGACATTCTGGACCTTGACCATCAACAAGTTCACGAGAGTGACACCGGTGGTGGTGTAAGCATCGGCCAAGGTGGCGTTTGTGGCCATAGAGGCACTGTAGAACAATCCGGATGTGACATTCTGGAAGTTTTCAACCACGGTGAAGAGCTGAACAGGAGTCAATGACTGGAGCAGCTTGTTGACCACGGTGGAGTCTGAAGCAAGCAAACCTTCCACCTGTGTAATGTTCAACGAGCTAATGACAGTCGGAACATCGACAGTGGAAGTCAAATTAACACCAGAGGACGAGAGAGCCTCCAAGGTGTTGATAATTGTTGAAGAGTTCATGGACTGAAGTAGTCCAGTGATCGAAGCAGAATCCATAGTACCGTAACCTCTCTCTTTCCCGATCTGAACATCTGGATGGCCTCATTGCTTTATATCACCGGAAAAAATTCACCAGTGCGAGTCAGTCCATCGCCAAATGTACGACGTGCATGCGCGGACGCATAACCGGTGTTTGAGTTAAGTAATTTTCCCGTACTGTGAACATGAACCTCATCCAATATGAGGATGGGCACTGCGCATATCCCCATCCTGTGCACCTGACATGTCCATCCCCAGCGAATTGGGGCAAAGCAAGAGGCTGTGGGTTTTGATGTCCCTTCAGGCTCGACATCGTATAGGGACAGCTCCAGTGGCGGCATCTACCCAACGTTTTGTCGCTCGTGTGAGCTTCGCTAGCTCCGGAGGCCCTGCGCCCTACACGGCGACGACGCGCATGCGCTCGTCTGACGGCTTTTTTGTTGGGCCTCCTCCCAACAATTCAGCTTCGGTGCTCACCGTATGTGCAATTTGTCCAACACCTGCCTGTGCACCCTCAACGGGCGTCCAGCTTTGGTTGTTCCAATAGACGGACCATCCCCCGTCCACTAAACTTTCTCGAGGGCTCTGGGCAGTCCGGAGCGGAGTGGCCCTACGAACTAAATATTTTCTTCCCGAACGAGTTCGCGGGTCGCCCTCGCCAGCCGCGAATATTCCCTAGATGGGCATTCCGTCCCAGGTTCGACCCCGCTGGCCGCCGCGGGGCCTTCGCGATGTGTTAGAGCTAACTGAATAGGATCACTTCTACCAGCCAGCCAAAATGAAAGTCTCACTACTATACCTCGTCCCAGCGATCCTTGCTCATGGATCACACGGCTCGCACTCGACAGATCTCAAAGAGAAGCCACCAGCAGGGCTCACGTGGGAGCAATGGCATATGAAGCAAGAACATGGCTTGGATGAATACACACCAGGAGTCTTCTTCCAACTCCATGACATCAAGAACAAGGGCCATCTCGATGACGTCGATATTCTTAATGCTTATGGTCTGTTTAGGGATGAAGTTGTTGGTAAAGGTGATGGGCTGGGTGCACATGATGACTCCGAGACGATAAGTAAAGAGACTAAAGATCGGATCGTGTTACGAGTGATGGATTTGATCGATCCGAACCACGATGGCAAGATCACCTTGAAGGAGTATATGTCTTGGGCGGAGAACGGTGGCGAGTTCCCTGATTTGGACGTTGGTGTGGGTCATCATGGCGATTTCGAGCATGAATATGAGGTTCACCACTGGAACAAGTATCATAAGGATCAAGATCCGGAGATGAAGATTGTGCATAAAGAAGATGTCGAACATGAACTTCTACATCATGAACACGAGATCGAACATGAGTTGTCAGAGGGGGCCAAACTAACGGAGCAAGAATTTGAGCAACAGATCAAGCTGGACAATATCCCATCTAAATATAGAGCTTGAGTAAATATTTGAGCAATATGTTTCATTAATCCATGTTTAGCAGTTCGGCTTGCAAGTGATCGAGGTCGTAGAGGTGCAGGCACCCAATTTTGGAGCTTTCAATTCTAATGCACTTGATCCCCAGTTTTTCAATGGATCTGACATCCACTGGGATGCTACGCTCCATGTAGAGCAAATGTGTCAAGACGTCAGTGTGCTTTAGGTCAATATCACTGTCGAAACTGTACTTTAGTGCTTTGTGTACGGTCAAGATGAAATCAAGAGCCGTCATCCCCAGTGTTTCACGGTCGGTCTCGCCGTTAAGTAGCAGCACTTTCTTCGATCCACTATTGGTTATAGCCCTTCCAACACCCTGGAGGATCAACACGGGGACTATGCTTGTCATCAGTGAACCAATTGAGTAGACGATGAGCCGTGATTCGGATAATAGATTCAAAGCACGGGAATTGGCTCTAGGATGTATCTCCTCGCCATAGGGATTGATGTAGAAAATACGATCAATCGGTGCCTTTAGCGGTTCATTGACGTTCTTTGAAAACTTCAACTGACTTATAAGTAGATCTGGGTGTTGATACGGCACGTCCTCGTCATGCCTCTGGTCGTAGTAATTGACGGAGGTGGTCGAGCCCAACATTGATGTGACTTCATTAGGGTGTGAAATCTGAGACTGGCCTGTAATGATGTCCCCATTCTGCAACGATGCTGATATGTGATAGGTGTAACCCGTGTTGATGCACGGTACAACTTTTGTTTCAGGGTTCACCCTGGTGATGCGAAGTAGGAGCTCGATGGCGGAATCCAAAGACCCCACAAAGAGGCGCACGCCAGTGAGCAGAAGGTTGCCTATGGAAGCCAGCTCAAAGCTAAAGTTTGTAGTTGGGTTTCGGGACTTCTTCAAGAGCTCCATATGGACGTGGATGAGGAAAGCACGCACCATCTCTTTACACTGTGGCTCTATGCCATTCCAAACCTCATGGGTCCCCTCCACAATTAGCGTCCATTCTTGCTTCGCCGCCTGTGGGTCTTCGCTGAGTCTATAGCTCAGCAGGGCTTGGAACCCTTCGTCTGTGATGAGTCTGGTGATTCTTGAGCGGATATCGCCAATTGCTGGACCTCCAAGCACACGCAAGATCTCCGAGGTGGAGCCGCCATTATCGCTCACAGGCAGCACATATGAGACACGAGACGATAGCGACTGGAACAAGGACACGAGCGAGTTCGTGGCGGTGCCTCCAGAGATCACAACAATCATGTTTTGTGTAGCTGGGGACATTCTCTCTCTTCTGCCGCACACGTAAACAGGAGATCCGCGTAGTGCCCCTGATGCGGATGCAAAGCCGCCCCGCGTGCAGACGACGGAGAGGAAAACTTTCGTTCTGCGTGTGACTCTTAGAATTCCCTTCAGTCTGAGGCCAAACGCGGGAGATGGCGACAAAGACGAAGCTCTCGTTCAGGGAGCAGATGCAGGGGTTCCCCTGGTCCCAGATCATCGTGATCTCGTGCGTGCGATTCGCAGAGCCTATCGCGTTCACCTCGTTGTTCCCATACGTCTACTTCATGGTACGCGACTTCGGCGTGGCAGCTGACAAGGCAGAGGTGAGCAAGTACTCCGGGTACCTCTCCTCGACGTTTGCATTCTGTCAGGTGCTCACCTCCTTTAACTGGGGTAAATTCGCCGACAGACATGGCCGGAAGCCCACGTTAATGATTGGGCTAACGGGATCGATATGCTCATTGTTGATGCTAGGGTTTGCTAAAAACTACTACTGGGCGCTGGCTGCCCGATCTCTCATGGGATTGCTCAACGGTAACGTTGCCGTGATCAGAACCATGATTGGTGAAGTGGCTGTGGAAAGAAGACACCAGGCCATCGCATTCTCCACCATGCCTATGATCTTCCAGGTTGGATGTGTCATTGGCCCGCTTATCGGAGGATATCTCAGTGGTAACACTTCCAAGTTCGCTCTTTTGAAGCCATTGGTGAGAGAATACCCATATGCACTGCCGAACTTGTGTATATCATTGCTGCTGCTCACCAGTATGGTCACCGCCATCTTCTTCCTTGAAGAGACACACTACAAGTACAAGTACAGACATGACTACTTTGTCGACATTGGAGACTGGTTAAAGTGGAGTGTGTTCGGTGTGAAGTCTGTGAGTAGGCCATGGCATGCGCAGAGGCAGGAAGATGAAGAAGGTGCCATTGATGAGGAGACCCCACTCATTGCGAACACCGACGAAGACACACACGCCGAGGGAGACACAACGCTATTCACACTTCCTGAAGATGCAATTAGCTCATCCGAGTCAATCCAGTCTGTAGGAGCAGTACTTACAAGACGCCAGTCCGTTGCCCTTATTCGTACCTACTCTTTGCACGAAGATGGGGACGATGAGCACGGTGGCTCCGTGAAAGCGCTGCTATCCCCTCATATCTTCTATGCAGTGGTGTGTAACTTCCTCATGAGTTTGCACTTGACTGTCTATGATGAGTTCTTACCGATCTACCTTGCCTATGACACTGCGCGGGATAAGGCTGGTGAATTAATATCAAAGTTTCCCTTCCAGTTATCTGGTGGCTTAGGGTACACTTCTGAAGACACCGGTACACTGCTTTCCTCCACTGGTGTTCTAGGAGTGTTTTTCCTCCTTGTTGTCTTTCCTTATGTGGATAGACACTGCGATTCTGTGTGGACGTATAAGAGATTTATCCTCATCTTCCCAGTGGTGTACACACTGACCCCATACGTGATCTTCCTTGCAAACCACCTGAAAATTGCTGGCTTCTCCATCTATTTGATGACGTGTCTCAAGACCCTGGCCACGTCGCTGTCATTCCCACAGATTTTACTCATCGTGCATAACTCATCTCCACCAAAGCACCGAGCCATGATCAACGGTGCAACGATCTCGGTGAGTGCACTGGCCAGGTGCATGGGTCCTCTGGTCTGGGGGTTCTTCATGTCCTGGGCTCAGAAATATAGCATTGGGTGGCTGGGTTGGTGGCTGCTGACGCTTATAACACTAGCTGCTATCTACATGAGTAAGTTCTTGAAGAGCTCCACGGAGGGGGAAGAGGCCATCTAAGACAGCCTCTTGAGTCTTCACAAATGCATGCTATATAGCGAAATGCTTGAGCGGTTCATTCCCATATACACCGTATGCAAACCTGTAGGACGAGGCATAGGACAGCTGTGGTGCGCACATGGAGAACGTGAGACGCGTCCTCCGCTCCTTTGTTTACGTTTGTCCCAGTGGGGAAAGTTTTTGCCTTTTCGTCCCCCCGGTGGTGAGCGAATTTCGTTCCGAGAACCGCAATTTTGGCAAAGACCTTCGCGCGCACAAAATCAAAACACACAATTTCGCTGCCTTTGAACCCAAACAACAACAGCAGAACAAAGCGCTAAGCGTTACAGCCAAAAGGACGTGCGCATCGACACCATAAATACACCATGAGCTTGAAAGCATTGAACAAGGCTAAGTTGGTGGAATTCGCCCAGAAATTGGGCTTGGAGTAAGTGCTTCTCCTCGTCCTCCGGTATCATTTGTTTATCAGAGACGCGCCTAAGCTTGCTTCGCAGCTTTAGTAACCACCAGATACCGAAAAATCACAGCGGTACTAACAAACACAGTGAAGAAGGTACCAAGGTTGTCTTGGAGGACCGTATTAAGGTGCATTTCGACAACCACCCAGAGTTGGCGGAGGAAGATCAATGGAAGAAGTTTGTGGAGCACAGAATCAAGTGGTCCCCGTTGAAGAGCACACACATTGACGTTGGTGGGGCACTTGGCGGGCCAACCCCAACTTTGCCATCCTCCCCGGCACCAAAGTTGTTCGGCATTGCCTCCCGTTTCCAGAACGCCTTCTCGTCCCCTTCCAAGTCTGACAAGTCTGACAAGACTCAGGAAGATGTTGAAGAGGAAGAGGAAGAGGAAGACTCCGATGTTGAGCTTATATCCACCAAGGCGGGTAAACTGGATGATGAAGATGACGCCGAAGATCTGGACTATGAGCCGAAGACTGGATACCTAGTAGGCCTTAAGGACTGGACGCTCGAGAAGTGGGAGTCCGCTCATGACAGTGCCCTAGACACTCTCGATGATATCTTCGACACCGTGCAGACGAATTCAAATGGCTTGAAGGCGTCATTGAGTACCGCAGAGTCGGTCAATGTGCTCAGTTCCGCCGCTGAGCTCTTCTTCTTGCTTCAGAGCCAGGTACCAGTTACCACAATCAGAGAGTCCAAGTGGCTTGACCAGAAGATAATCGGCAAGTACGCTGCATACATTGACCTTGACTGGCCTATCTTGGACATTTCTTACCTGATTGATTTCAAATTTATCCTGGTGTTGCTTTCTTGGTTCTTGTTGGCCGTTTTGGGTCCAGCGATTGGATCTTACTACTTTAATTTCATCGGTCAGACAAACAAAAGGGTCAGATTCGACCCATTGGCGTTCAGCTTGGTCAAGTTGGTTTTGGCTTACTTGTTCTTATCCGGTAATGTCTCCTTTGCTGACGTCAAGAACAACGCTAAGGTGTGGGCCGATGAGCATGGGTTGACGGACAGCACCTCTCTCTTCGATTACTTTAGAGCTCACCTCTTCCATGACTCCGTGACGCTGAGACTGATCTTGGGTAACACTCCATTTGTCAATGGATTCATTGGCGTGATTGTTGCCTTATATGTCGCTGCCATCTAAGGATTGTCGTGGGTGCATGACTTGATCGTATGTGAAATACCAGAGAGGTGGTCTCAGGGGAGCGGCCTCAGACAACCTTTCCCTTTTTATATTACTCCGGAGAGTGCTTTTTTTTGATGACACACGCTAGTGTCCTTTGTTGGTTCTGGTGTCCAGCCTGTTCCGCTTTTGAACGATCAAAGACTCTTTCTTTTACTGATATGCCGGGAGTCCTTTTGGTGAATAGCCAGAACTCCAGGTGTAATTTTTTATACGATTGAATGTATTATTAATCTTGGAAGTGTTGTATTGTGCGGCTGGGCTATCCGAGGGACACGTAAATTAGTCGAGATATCTTGGCCACACGAGAAATGTGTCAAAAAAGAAGTGAACAACGTTGTGTGGTTGGTTTTAGACAGTGCCGTTATCAAACTACATGTTGAACAAATCAGATTATGAATAGGAAAGTTACACGCGTAGATTGGAGAAGTAGAGAACCGAGAAATGCACACGTATACCCTCAATAAAGAGGTCCCGGACCTAGCCCACTGTCTGGCAGCTCAACGCAACGTGAAACCAATGAGACGATGTAGAGGTAGAGTGTGGTAGGGAATAAACAGTAATATTGAACAAAGGGGGAAAGCTGGTTCAGGTTGTTTATTTTGGAGCCTCCTTGAAAGAGATGGCAGCCTCCTCACCCATGGCACTGATGATGGTGACCAACAAGTCCTTACCCTCGTCGAAGGCAGACTGGATACCATCTCCAATCTCACCATCTGGAGCTCTGACGTCGTCCTTGGTGTCACCGTCCTGGGTCATCAAGTTCAAGAAACCATCGTCAATGTCCAACAACTGGAACTCAGTTCTCTTGACGAAAGGAACCTCCATGTTGTGGGTGGATGGGGACAAGTCCTCCAACTTCTTGTTGGTGAAGATGTCGGTGGCGACCAAGTGGACCTTGGCGTGACCGTGCTTACCAGTCTTGGAGGTGGACATGTCAATGATCTTACATGGACGGGACTTGATCACAACGAAACCACCCTTTCTCAGAGCAGAACACTGGATTGGGTAGGTAAGGGAGGAACCGGCGTCAACCTGGTCGAAAACGTGCTCTTCTTCAGCCATGATGGGATTGTTTGATGTTTGTTGGGTGGGGGGGTAAGGAAAACGGTGAGATGGGAAAAAAAAACCGTCGTTTGAAAATTTTTGAACTTCGACGAATTCAAACCGGCCAGAAATCTGAGACCGGCGGGGTAAAACT